>JADBJO010005159.1:87500-162500 GCA_016801955.1 Conus betulinus
CACTACCATTCCCCACCCCTCATACACACGCAACCTCACATATTGTCTAGTGTTACACATATTTTTTTGTAAAGACGTCCAATGAAACCTCCACTACTACTATTTCTATTTCTAGTGCTACTTATGCCACTGCTTTTGGCTCTGCCACCATGCTTTCTCTTACACACACACACACACACACACACACACACACACACACACACACACACACACACACACTTCCACATTGTGCACATGTGTACAATTTGTTTGTATGTGTGTGTCACTTTAAAAATCAATAATCAGTGACGTTAGAGTGACCTAGTTTACGTCTCATTATTGATAGGTGTGATATTTGCTTCCAGGAAAACATCATCACTTCTCTTCTCAGAGAGAGAGAGAGAGAGAGAGAGACAACCGTTGACAGCGCGGCGACTAATGTCAGCACTAGTCATGGGCATGGTCAGCAGCAGAAAGAACGAAAATCACTGACAGCTTCATGGTGATCGTTCAAACGTCTTGCCTTCTGTTTGACCGAGAATGTACCAACCATTCACACACACACACACACACACACACACACACACACACACACACACACACACACACATGGGATGAATGGAGGAGATTTAGAAACAAACAAACAAACAAAAACGATTGTTTACATCGAGTGGAATTATGATTGCCGCTTCAAAGGAAAGCAATATCCAAATCCATTAGAAGCGCCGATTTTGAAATCGTTAATTTGTGTCATCAATGACTTATCAGCCTCTTTTATGTAATGTGGACCAATACAAGTAATTATGATAATTTACGTACTCGCCGATATAGAAATAAATCTCTTGTTTTGTTTTCAGAACTGTGCTCACTCAAGAGCAACAGAGCATGTGTCAGAGTTAAATATTCTCAATTATCACAATATCCTAATTGGCAATGTTGTACCACAGACCTGAATAAATGTTTTGTGATCGATGGGAAACAGATACAGCATATAAGAAAGAGGGCGCAAAATGTCTGTCTATTCTAAGTACTTCAAGAGAAACAAGGGCATATATTTAGATACATATAGGCATGTAGAATGACATGATGGTAGCCTTTTGAGTTATTGACACAGAGGAAAACTCCGATCACTCCCACGGAACAATGACTGACTAACCATTTAAAACCTATTATATTGAAGGAGAAAACCGACTGACTGAAAATGACATAAGAAAGAAAAGAGAGAGGAGAGAAAAGAAGAGCATGGATGTAGGTCTAAATGGGAACTATAATGCCAAATCAAGGGATGCAAAATGTAAGCCCATGTGGGGAAACAAGATGATGCACTTATCAGGCAACTTTTGATTGAAAATAAACTTTCTGTGTAAGAACTGTGCATTATATGCATTATTTGAATATTACATATTACGAACAGATATGTATGTCAAGTAAATCACTCATTATACATAATCGATGCATTCATCATCTACACATATCATGAAGTAATTAACAAGGTAAAGATGAATAAAAGTAAACGCCTGAACAAACAGTAAGAGTTAAGAACCTTTGCCCTTGTGTACTTCGTATTGTCTATGTTTGCAATAAAAAATACAGTACTGCCTTGGCATGTATAATTGTACATCGTATAATTTGCTAAAATACACTCTTGTGTCAGTGATGATTAAACGGGGTCGTTGGCAACACCATGGAACAGTTTAGTGATTGTTTTCGTTTTTTGTTTGTTTTTGTTTCTTTCTTTCTTTCTTTTTTCTTTTACATGCTACCTTTTTTGTCCATAATACTTCAAGCTTTATTTGTCTTCATCAAACACATCAGTCAATTCTCCATCCTTACTCTCTAGCACTTAATGGGTATCTATTTTATTTCATTTCATGTTATATTGTTTTATTCTGTTGTTGCTTTTTCAGATCTTGGATTGTTGCTTTCGCCTGTTTTGTACATTTCACAAAAGTATAGTCTGTCAAATGGACCCATCCAGGATGCGTAGGCACGCTTCAGTGAAGAACAACATTGTGTGAAGCAATAAACTACATGTTCCGACTGTCACGAAGCCTGTGATGTTGGTCCATGTGGGGGGGGTAGTATTATTTATTTATCTATTTTTATCCCTTAATGTGGCTTGTATTGTGTTTGCACCTTAATGTCGTTCAGCTCAGTTTAGATTTACTTTTCTCTCTCTCTCTCTCTCTCTCTCTCTCTCTCTCTCTCTCTCTCTCTCTCTCTCTCTCTCTCATTCCACTGTCCGTGCAATTCATCCTGCGTGTGGCTGGTGCCTTTCTCTTGAACTGACTGTCTCGATTGGCCTCTCACCTGTCTTTTTACCTGCCGCACGTGCAGCATTCCCCTCAGCTTGAGGTATTCTCACTCTGTGACGTATGGTGGCATGTTTGCTGCCAACGGTTAGGAAGGTTTTCTCTTCACTTGTGTGGAAGATGTCCCTGGGAGCGCCCGCTCCAGTTCTGGTTCTCGACCATATCGCCGAAGGTACAATCGGTATCTTCATTCCTGCAGTCGGCCTGTAGGGGAGGGATGTCAGCGTTTCCGCATCTGCTCGGCTGGTTCTCTCGACTAGACAGAGGGCAGAGAGTCGCTTGACCCGCCACTTTCTTGGGTCACCCACAGGTAGCTGGTAAGCATCAGTTTGTTTTCATGGTTTTTGTTGTTGTTGTTGTTGTTAGCCGGCGAATTCTTCCCTTTTGCGCAATTTTTTTTTCTCTAAAATTATAAAAGAAATATTGTTTGAGACCACTTTTCTCTGGTAAATTCAATCTTTAACCTGGCCATTCAAAAATTAACATCCAAAACTCTCTCTCCTTTCAGTTCATCTGTTGATGCGGTAGTCGGTGGGGATAGGGGAGAACCTGGTGATTTAGGGTTGGGACTTGCTTGGTCTCACTCGTCCGCCCCAGTCACAATCGCCAGTCTGATATTCTTCGCCCACCGTCTGCTTGTGTGTGCAAGGGGAACGAGTGTTTTGTGTTTGCGAGCGTGCGTATGCATGATTAGACTTTTGGATGCGTGGTTTTGAGAATTGTGTGATTATTTTGAAGTGTTACCATAAATGTGGGGGTAATCGTGCCATTGAATTATGATTATTTGTAAATGTGGTGGCAATTGTAAAGCAATGATTGCTGTACTCTTCAGTTAAAATCTTAAGAAAGGAAAATATGTTGTAGTCATTGAACGTGAGTGAAGGAGGGATGGACATATGAATTATGATTCTTTCTTCAACCTGTTAATTCGATGTCATTTCTTGCCCGCCTCCTCATTCCTCATTTGTTTCAATAATCAAGGAAGAAGTTATAGTGCAGGACTTGGATGGAGTAATAACGGAACAAGAAATAAAATTTGCATTAAAAAGACTAAAATCAGGCAAATCATCAGGAACAGATGAAGTCCCTCCAGAATTTCTAAAGACTATCGAAAACGTAATAACAACGTACTTGATAAAGTTGTTCAACACTTTATTTCTTTATAGCTATTTTCCCATAGAATAGGCACAAGTGGTAATCATACCTCTTCACAAAAAGGGGGACAAGCATAATCCAGGGAATTACAGAGGGATTTCATTACTATGTATTATAAGTAAAATATATACAGCCATATTATATAAAAGAATATACAATTGGGCGGAAGAAGAAAATAAAATCAGTAGAGAACAAGCAGGATTCAGAAAGGGATACTCTACAATTGACCACATTTTCACCCTAACTAGCATGGTGTCAAACTGCCTATATGGCTGATGTAGAAGCAAACTGTATGTGGCATTCATCAACTACCAAAAAGCGTTCGATACGGTAAATAGGGAGAAATTATGGGAAATTCTAAAGAAGCATAAAATCTCCACCAAAATGTTAAATATATTAAAAGGGATTTATGAAACAGTACAAACATGTGTGTTCCCGCCGAAAAAAAAACCCAGATTTTTCTGAATGTTCAGCAGGAGTAAAACAGGGCTGTTTGTGATCTTCTCTAATTTTCTCACTTTTAATAACGGAGTTAGCAGATAGAGTTACAAAGAAAGGAAAACATGGGTACCAGTTTTTAGCAGGAGCAGGAGCCGAAGAAATTTTCACGCTGCTGTTCTATCAGGCGATATTGCCTTAATTTCGTTAACACCAGCAGGGCTACAAAATCAGCTGAAGAACTTGCAGGAAGCCTCAGATACAATAGGTCTAACTGTAAATCTACAAAAAAAACAAAGATCATGGTTTTTTAGAAAAGGCGGGTACTTAGGCAAAGAGAAAAATGGTTTTACAAAGGGCAAGAGATAGAAGTGGTTAATAGCTATAAGTACCTAGGATTTACACTGACAACGAAGCTATCAGTAGACATTTCACTTTCAGAATATGCAGGCAGAGCTAAAGGGGAAAACAATAGAAATAATGAAAACAATGTATGGTCTGGGACATCTAGATATGACTAGTTACTTTAAATTATTTGATTCACAAGTGTGAAACCATTAGTTCTATGCGCAGCTGAAACATGGGGTATGACTGGTTATAAAGCTATAGAGAGCGTTCATCTATTCGCTTGTAAAAAAAAAATATTTGAGGGTTGCAAAAAAAACACCGAATAACTTAGTATATATATGGAGAACTAGGGTAGATATCCCATTTGTATAGATAGCACTATAAGAGCGGTAAGATACTGGCTGGAGTTGCTAAAGATGTCTTCAAATAGAATATACCCAAACAGGCGTATGAAAGAGAGAAGGCCGAAAATTTTAAGACCCAAAACTGGGCAAGAGACATAAAACGCTGCCTCGACATGTATGGTTTTTCAGTAGTCTGGTTAAACGAAGGAGTAGGTGACGAGGACAGGTTTCTACGAACATTAAAACAAAGAATCACTCATTGCTATAAACAATACTGGCATGCTAAAATAAGTAAGAGGTTTAATACATAGGGCCTACTATTCCTTCAAATCAATATACCAGCCTGAGGAATACCTATACAATATTACAATAGCAAAATTCAGAAAAGCATTAACCAGACTACGCCTAGGAACTAATGAATTACACACAAATAAAAAGTACATAGACAATGAAGCGATAACAACTTGTCCCTTTTGCCCAGTAGTAGAAGAAACAGAACTGCATTTCCCAAAGTATGCTCATACTATAGGCAACCAAGGGAAAAAAGTACATATTGAAGCACTTTAAAAACGTTGGCATAACATGCCCATGCTATAGGCAACCGAAGGAAAAATACATATTGAAGCACTTTAAAAACGTTGGCATAAACACTATACAAAGTTTAGTATAAAATAGCAATACAGAAATACCAGGAACGTGGCCATGTTTACATATTATGCATTGAAATATAGAGAATCTTATATATAGGCAGTATAAAGGATAAGCACAGTTGAGAAAACAGAAATATAAGAAACAAAACATCAATAGTATAATTATGAACAACTAGCACGTAGATGGGTAGTCGGGGTATGAAAGAAAATATACTTGATACAAAGTAGAAACGAATTGTATAGTCTTTTATAAAATTACCTTATACTGATTAGGGGGATAGGAACTATGACAGAATCAATGACAAGGGTAAAATGGGAAAATATAGATTTGTTTAAACCTCGAATACTCAATAGGAATACATGGATTGAGATGATACATAATGAATTGTATTTGCCACTTGTTGTATACACCAGCCGGAGGCCTCCTAATAAAAGGCGCCGCGCAGTCGCGCGCGTCAAGCGTCAGCGTCTGTGTATGTGTGTGTCCAGACGTGTCCTTCTTTAGGAAGCGTCACTCGCCACAAATGTTTTTGCTTGCTCTCTCTCTCTCTCTCTCTCTCTCTCTCTCTCTTTACTCATGAGAGAGACGGGGGAGGTAGGGGCGGGCCCCAGGGAGGGATGGAGAGAGGGCATGCCTCTAGGACTTGATAATCTTTTGCACATAATTATCATGAATATTTTTTTTGTTTTGCATTGTGCCCCCCCCCCCCCCCCCCCCCCCCCCCCCCCCTCCACCTCTAAATATTCTTACACTTCTGTGGCCGTCATCTCCGCCCGAGGTCTGTGTCGAGCCTAACTCCCAGTATTGTTGTATCTGTGGTGACCGATATAGGCGGTCAATGGGCGATAGATTCTTGTCCTTTATGGTTTGGCATGTTGTACAGACAGCTTATTACATACATGGGTTAGTGAAAATATACAAACCCTTCTATGTGAGATGAAAACCATTAATTTATTGTCTCCTCTGTATCGTCAACCGATGCAAATGTCTGCTAGGATCAAATCACTAAGCGAGGCTGCAGACTGTAGAGCATTGTCCGGTTCCTGGGTTTGGCAGGAATAGTGCTTGGTCCTGATGGGACAGCCGGAGGAGAGAGGATGGAGTATCAGCGACGACAGCCCGGCCATACCAATACATCTGAAGCTAGAGGATGGAGTATCAGCGAGGACAGCCCGGCCATACCAATACATCTGAAGCTAGAGGATGGAGTATCAGCGAGGACAGCCTGGCCATACCAATACATCTGAAGCTAAGGACCTGTGTGCATAATGCCGAGAACTGGTGGTAGTCTCTACAGGGGCCCAGTATTGTATCTCTCCCAATTAACAAACGCCGGAGATTTGAAAACATATTTATTTTGATGCTTGAAGAGAGTAAAATTCTTACCTCCGGTTGGCATGCTTCTTTGTAAATATTTTAAGCAGCCTTCCTAAGAGAAAAACAAAAGCAGAAGTTTGTTTATGGAAATCAGGCCCCTTGAAAAAGGGGCTAGATGTCTAATTAACAGCGCAATTCATTAGCATAGATGTTACCTAGCTTCACGCATCATTGACTATCTTGACACGTTACTTCGCATTGTGAATTCTTTGCGTTAGTGAAAGGCGAATGGCGTGAAATCCTGAAGCATAGATTCAAAGAGTTCTCCCTGACCACGTGCTTCGGTAAACATGATATGCGAAAGCAAGAATAAAGGGGGGAAAACAAAAGCCCATGCATTAGAAAAGGCAATACACGTTTAAAAAGGGAAAAGTGGGGGAGGGGGTGGGGTGGTAAATATCTTCCCACTATGACGAACATTGATGGCCACTGATTTTATTTTTTTCCATTCTGACATAGCATTATTTCATTTTCGAGGCCAACATTATCTGGCTAGGCCTGCCTTTAATGAATAGATTATGTGCGTTTCTGTGTATGCTTCTGTGATGAATGAAGGCTAATACAATGTGAGTGAGGTTACAGTACGTCAATTGTTTTCTATGTTGGTATATATTTGATGGAGATGCGGTTCATCCTTTTGTATTTGAAATACATTTGACTAAAGTAGTTCTTGTGGGTCTTGGTATGTATGATACCCTCTGTCTCACTCCCCGAGTCTCGCCAGTCATCCTCTTCCCTCTCCTGCAATCCCGGCATCCCTTCTTCCTGCCGTTTCCACTTCTTTCAAACCCCTCCTCTCTTTGTGTAGGCAACGCCTTCCCGTTGTATCCGCACCCATTCCCATACAGGATAGTTTTTCTGCCCGCCTCTGTTCCTTCCTTATACATCTCGCTCCTCATTCTGTAATTACCAAAAAGATTCATCGACACATTTCATCACATAATACACAACTTCTGATGAAAAAATAAGATGGAAATAGTGTGCGCACGTGTGTGTGTGTGTGTGTGTGTGTGTGTGTGTGTGTGTGTGGGGGGGGGGGGGGGGGAGTGGGTGGATGTGTGTGTGTGTGTGTGTGTGTGTGTGTGTGTGTGTGTGTGTGTGTGTGTTTGAGTGTGTGTGTGTGTGTGTGTGTGTGTGTGTGTGTGTGTGTGTGTGTGTGTGTGTGTGTGTGTGAGAGAGAGAGAGAGAGAGAGAGAGAGAGAGAGAGAGTTTCTATCTGTTTGTGTCAGTGTAAAAATGTTGTGTGTTTGCTTTTCTTGAAGTGCGGGTGTTTGCGTGTCTGCATGAGAAAGAGAGAGAGTGTGTGTGTGAGAGAGAGACAGAGTTTCTGTCTCTGTGTGACTAAAAAGGTGTTGTGTGTGTGTGTGTGTGTGTGTGTGTGTGTGTGTGTGTGTGTGTGTGTGAGACAGAGTTTCTGTCCCTGTGTGTCTGTGTAAAAATGTTGTGGATTTGTTTTTCTTGAAGTGCGGGTGGGGTGGGGTTTTTTTTTGGGGGGTGGGGGGGGGGGGGGGGGGGGTGTTTTTTTTTTTTTTTTTTTTTTTTTTTTTATTGTTGTTGCTGTCAATTCCAGAACTCTATGTATTTAGACTCTACGTTTTCATGGCATGATATTTTGCTCCTGCAAGACTATGGGTTGAGTGATTGTTCCAGAAATGAGTCATTCCCAGGTCATGCAGAACACCTTGGATGAAACCTAGGCATGGATTACACGATGTTGTCATAGTTTGAAGCATGCCGTCATCTATACTTCCTTCCCTTTCACTGCCAGCGGTACCAGCTGCCTCTCTCTCTCTCTCTCTCTCTCTCTCTCTCTCTCTCTCTCTCTCTCTCTCTCTCTCTCTCTCACGGTTCTGCTGGAATAACTTGATTTATTACCTGTATGACCCCACCCCCACCCCCACCCGTGGTGACTGGGCTATCATTGTGCTTTTTTTCTCCATAGGTACTTCATTTTCTTTTTTCCTGGTGCTTCAAAATCGATTGTCTTGCATCTCCTCGGTAGGCCTACTTTTTGATTGTCAGATTGTTCTAAACATGCTCTTTCCCGCACCCCACTCTCGCCTTATTCTCCTTCTCCTCTCTCTCTCTCTCTCTCTCTCTCTCTCTCTCTCTCTCTCTCTCTCTCTCTCTCTTCTCAACACTCCTCTCTCTCTCTTCTCTCTCTCTCTCTCTCTCTCTCTCTCTCTCTCTCATATTTTACGTTCTTTTATTTCTTATTTTCTATTCCATATCTTATTTTAGTTCTGACAACTTTTTGCATGCTTCTTTTGTTTCCTCATCTTTTTTGCTTTGTTGACCCTACGTTGGGCGGGGACTGGATGTAAAAAAAACACATCAGTGCCTATCTATCATCCTCGTAAATAAAGAATTTTGTCTTGTATTGTCTTGTCTTGTCTTGTCTTGTCTTGTCCTCTCTCTCTCTCTCTCTCTCACAATTTTTGTATTCAGTATCTTATTTTAGTTGAAGCCACATTTTGCATGTTTCTACATTTACGGCCTTCTCTCTCTCTCTCTCTCTCTCTCTCTCTCTCTCTCTCTCTCCTCTCTCTCTCTCTCTCATTTTACTTCTTTTTGTATTCAATATTTATTTTAGTTGAAGCCACATTTTGCATGCTTCTACATTTATTGCCTTGTCTTATTTTTGCATTGCTGACCCTACTAGGGGCGAGAGGACTGGATGTAAAACAGCACATCAGTGCTTAGCTAGAGTATTGTTCGCATAATACGTAAAAGCTGCTTGTTCGTGTCCCAGTGTCAAAATTTTCCGAGTATCGTCTGCACCTTGTGCGGTTAATTCCTGTTGCAGCTGGGCCATTAAATGGTGAAGTGGCCAGCATGGTGTAATGCGGCAACATGTTGTTACTTTGTTTTTAACCTGTATCAGCCGGATATTTACCACCTTGTTCGCCTGGCCTATAGACAATATGATGTGACGTTAATTTTCACACACGCACGCACGCACGCGCTCGCGCGCGCGCACACACACCACACACACACGCCATGAGGGCCTGCTACTTGAATTAGAACACATCGGCAATGGCGGTTCTTTGCTAAAATGGTCTAGATCATTCCTCGTTGGGAGCACGCAGAAAGTTGTTATGGAAAGGTCGTCATCCCATTGTTAACCAGTCTTGTCAGGTGTACCACAGGGAACTGTTCTGAGGCGCTTTTGTTTTTTTTGTGTTGTGTTGTTGTTGTTGTTGTTTTTATTAAATGACATAAGTAGATAAGTTGAAATCTCTCTCCTGGAACTACTATGCGGGCTGCAGATGACAGCTTACTATATAGAACAATCAGAAGCAAGAATTATATACGCATTCTACAATAAGATCTAAACGCTTTACAAGAGTGGGAAAGAACTTCGAAAATGGAATTTCATCCCCAGAAGTGCCAAGTGTTGTGTATATGTAATAAACGCTCACCAACTAGATCAGAATATTCTATTCACAATACTATTCTTAAAGAAACCAATGCTGTAAAAATATTTAGGCGTGCGTCTAAAATGGAAAGAACATTACAATTTAGTATGTAAGAAAGCAAACATCTCTTGGCTTTCTTATACAGGAATATCAATGACTGCCACCAAAAGGTTAAGGGCAACTGCTATAAAACACTGGTTAGACCAGTACTGGAATATGGTTGCTCAGTCTGGGATCCTTACAATCTAAAGGACATTGATAACCTCGAAAAGATTCAGAAGAGAGCAGCACGGTTCGTAACAGGGAACAGTATCAGAGAGCAAGGGAATACTAGAAAGAACATGAGGGAATTAGAATGGAAACCCTTAGAAGAGAGAAGAGTTTTTATTAAAACTTTATACCTTCTTCAAAGGAAGAGCTAAACTCATTGATATCTCAATGGAAAACAACTAGTATTGAATAAAAGTAGCACCAGGAGTGAGTCAATCTTTACTGGCTATAAAGTCAATCTTCAATCTATGCCATAATACCTGCATCAAATATTGACAGCCATTTACATTCATTTTATCGTAGTTCTGTAAAGCTGTGGGATTCACTGCCAGGTGCCATCAAGATTGCCACAAATGCAGTCTCATTTTAAAAAATCAGATTGATAGGACAGTCTGCATATTGACTGATTTTTCTAACTTCCCCAGAAATTATGGTTACCTAGGCCTTAACCTGGCCATTGCTTTTAACTTTTTAAATATCATGTGCGAACCCTTGTCGCCTAATTTTGCTCCAGGGGCCAACAGGCTAAGTCGCACTTTTTTTTTTTTTTTTTTTTTTAACATGCGCGCTGATGACCTATTCATTTTTGAGCGAACCAGTTTTTTTTTAGGAAGAAAAAGACGAGCACCCGGGCACGCACGCAAAGGGAAGTAACTCTTTTTGTTTTTTTTTCGTTACAGCGGGGAGACAATAAAAATTAATCATAATATCAGGTAATGAATCATTTTACAATTTCAAGCCAGTATCATTCCTAGATTATATTAAATAATAAAAGTATAAAATTCTATAAGAATTTTTGGCACAAATAATCGAATAAAAGTATAAATTTCTTCAAGATTTTTGGCACAAAATTTTGATAATAAAACAAAAAACAAAATAAGATTTTGAAACAATCTTTAAAGACTAAAAAACACACCATGTGATTACTTTTTTTGTAATAAGTTTTATTTACTATTTATTTGCCATCACTAATTGCAATGTGGTATATCTTTAACAGATATAGACCTTTAGATTTATAGTAAGGAAGTGCAAAAGCTTCCTGTTTCACTTAAGAGTAATCGTAAATGTGGATGTATTCTCTTTCTCTCTTGTACCAGACCACATCTATAGTCTGAATTTAATGTATAATAGGGATAATGACACTTAAGTTCACGAATTTTTGGTTCTGAACTTATTTTGAAACAGGGATAATGATTCTTCATTCACAGGTTTTGTTATCTCGTTGCAGTAATTACAAAGAAAAAACGTGTGTCACTTCTGACAGCTTCTTTCCCGTCTCATCAGCTTCACACCCTAGCTGCACAAGGCAACCTGATTCATCTGCTGTTTCACACGACAACGGGCTGAGCCACACCGACACGTCTGGCCACTCGCCAGTCTTTTAAATAGAGTATATTTTTCTCCCTGCATTATATGATGTGGTATATGCTGTTCGTAATTTTAATGCCAGTCGCCTTCTGCTTTTCAAAAGCCTTGGATTTAGTTAGTACATGTGGTAGAAGTGTACTCGTGGTCCAATGTTCTTGTTCTTATTCTTCTGAGATAAGTTGATGACACACAACTGATTTCTGACTGAAAACTCATAGACTGAGGAATATCAAAAGGGAAAGCCTTGAAAGTGAAGACCTTCGTGGAAACCAATGGGTATATAAATTATATTTGGGGGTTGACCAATAGTCATAGCCAGACAGATGTGCGCATCTGAAAGATCTAGAATTATGGCCCAATTCCAGTGGAGAATGCATTCACCTAACCAAAGCCTTTGGACAGTCTCCGCAGACAACTTTAGAGGGGAAAGATACAATTCAGTCTGCTGAGGTCAATCACACGCCTCCACCGGCATTTTCTTTTGGAACAAAACAAAAAGCAAACAAAAACTGGAGACCAGCTGCCGTGAAGTGGTTAGCATCGTGAACTCCCGGCTGGGAGGTCATGGGTTTGAATCCCATCAAGAGTCATGTGGGTTTTTCTGCCCCAATCAGCTCCCACCCAGAGTTGAGTTTGCTGCGGACTCAGTTGGGAAGACTAGGACCACACAGTCGAGTTTCATCCACTTAGGGATGCATTTCTGAGAGTGTTGCTCAATTTCCTGACCAACATTGCAGGTGCCTGTATCTCTTGGGCCTGGTTGACGCGGGATATATTATGAAAGGAAGCGTAGAGTACAGCCCTGTCATGTAGTCTCAGACCGAAATGGAAATCCCTAGCATCATCTTCATCATCCTCATTCTCATTGATCAACATTAGAAAAAAAATGTCTCAAATTCTGTGGCCTTCATGCCCTGCTCTCATGGTGACCTCAATTTCAATGTCCTCTCCACGTCTGTGGCTTTGGTTTGGTTCCGTCGGTGTCACCAGTATCGTTGAGTCCATGGTGGCTGTCGTTGGACGGACATGGTGGCGCATCCGGAGGGAGGGCTCGCTCACGCCGGCTCCGTAACTAAGCAATTTTTGTCATCAGTGGGTGGCTTAGCAGCTGGTGTCCTGCATATGTTAGATCAGAACAGGTGCCACTGAACACCACCAAAATGACTCGGCAGCAGTGCAGTGTCTCTTCTGGTGGGTTGCCTCTTAACGACTTGACAATGACTGCTCCCTGTGGATTGCCAGTGCCAGGGCAGCGGTGGGGCCGACCGGGCTGTGGCTGTGGATGGGGTGTCGGAATGAGCGGCGTGGGCTCTGAGGTGGCGCTGAGGTTGGGACAGCAAGAAAAAAAAAACTGGAGGGAAAGAAAGAGGAATCCTGAAATCTTTCTTGCTTTTTTTTTTTTTTTTTATCGTCTTTGTTTTCCTTTCTTGTCTGTCTAGTTTCTTTTTCTCTTGGTTCATTCTCCTCAGCTCTGTGTCTTTTTGGCTTTCCTTTCCTTCATGTCTTCTCTGTGTTTTAATAGGCTTTCCTTTCCTTCATGTCTTCTCTGTGTTTAATAGGCTTTCCTTTCCTTCATGTCTTCTCTGTGTTTTGTAGGCTTTCCTTTCCTCATGTCTTCCCCTGTGTTTTTGTAGGCTTTCCTTTCCTTCATGTCTTCCCCTGTTTGTAGGCTTTCCTTTCTTTCATGTCTTCTCTGTGTTTTGTAGGCTTTCCTTTCTTTCATGTCTTCCCCTGTGTTTTGTAGGCTTTCCTTTCCTTCATGTCTTCTCTGTGTTTTGTAGGCTTTCCTTCTTTCATGTCTTCTCTGTGTTTTGTAGGCTTTCCTTTATCTTTTTTCCTTACCTTTCCCTTCTTTCTTTCCTGATCCTCCTTTCTTTCTTCACTTCATTCTCGGCTTTTTCTTTCTTGGTTTTTCCTGCTTAATGTGCGTGCTTTGTGTGTGCTTGTGCTCCGTGTATCAGAGTGCATTCTATGGTGTATGTTGGTTAGTGCATCACTGTGTGTGTGAGACTGGCCTAGTGGGTTGTAATTCCTGGCTGCCTCGGTGGGTTTAATCTACCACCTCCCAGCTGTGCATCCATGATGTACTATGGCTGCCAGTGACCCACAATTCAAAGATACTCATAACTTCAATTGCAACCAGAATAAACTGACCAGAACAGTTTTAATGATGTAATATGCATCAGTGCATAAATCATGAATGCATCAGCTCATGTCTGTAACTCATTTGGAGTGAAATATGACTAGGGTCTCTATCTTAACTATAAACACATGCAAAAAGGACACACATCTCCAGCTCTTGCAGCCTGATTTATTTCTTCAGTCAGTCCAACAGAGCAACACACTCTTCCAATACTCACATGCACCTATGAGTTCAAGTCAGTAACGTGTTCCAATTTCAAGAGCTTATCAACTCTTTGTTTTAGGTTTTTTTTTTTTCGATCCGCCAACTGTGATCGTCTCTGAGCAAGAGACAACTTCACATGACAAGTTGATTTTGTACTTTTCTCGCTAGTGAGACACTGCAACCAGTAATTCTGTGTAATATGTTTACAAAATAAAGTAATATGACTAAAAAAAGAAAGAAAACATTTGTTATTTCAGTAACAGAGTGTAACAAACATGAAACTGTGTACTGAAATATGTATCATTCTGAGATCCCTCAGGGAAAATATGTTTTTGACCGACTTGCATTAGTCCTGTTGTAATTCTGGACATAGGCAATAATTAATGTGAAGTGAAGTAAAAGATTAAGTACTCTCTTTTGGACCGAGTATAAGTATTAAAAAAAAACAAACAAACAAAACCTCAAACACACAAAAAAAAAATCTACAAACAAGACAAACACTGGACCAACCAGATCTTCTGCCTTCTCTATGATCATTTCAAAACTCTTGTTTGATCTGAAAAGATTTAAAAAGAAGGCCCAGCTCTTTGTCAATTCTCCCCTGTCAAAAACAGTCTGGCACTGAGAATGAAGAGGCTATGTTCACAGAACTGAGCGGGAATCTCTTTGTATGGACTGGTACTGGCTGTACCAAAGTACAGATCTCTTTCCATCCTCCTCTCTGAAGCTAGGCCTGGAGCGAATCACTGACAGAGGTGGGTAAACTACTGCACCAGCATGAAGTGTGCAGGACCCCTGAACATCTGTCTGAAAGAAAACCCAACAAGACCAGTCTGCCATAGGGCCAGCATAAAAACAAATCACTGATTCACATAATACCAGTACACACACAAGAAAATTTGCGAAAAGTGTTCTTTTGCATTACATCTTTTTTTTTTTTTTTTTTTTTTGCTCCAGAGTTGCAGTCACTGTTTAAACTGTCAAAACTGCTCATAGCAATTTGACCATTTCACTTGTTCTTTTTTTTCCCAGGTGAATGCAAACTGAAAAACAATGGAACTGATAGTGCAGATTTTCTGAATTTAGGTCTGGACGTGAAAAGTCCTTCGTAATATCGAAACACTTCTGTAACAGAATTACAGACATTAAACCCAGCCTTAATTAACAATTGAACAAATCACCATTTTACGGCCTACAAGCAAACAAAACGTGACAAGCAGGTTCCACTACAAACATTCTGCTGGTTCAGCATGATAACTGTGCATTCATCAAAATGTCAACAGCTTTGATCCATCACTTAAGCAAAATACTTTGACGAGCATGATGGACTGCAGCTTGCTGAATTGTCACACACATTCCCTTCCCCCATCCTCTCTTTAAAGTATACATCAACAAAACCACTACCATCGTTCTGACACAGTGATCATTTTTTTTTATCTTTAGACCATCACACTCTAACTAAAGTCTAGGATCCTCTGTGTGTGTGTGTGTGTATGCATGCGTGCGTGCAGGTATGTGTGTGTGTGTGTGTGTATGCGCGCATGCAGGCGTGTGTTGTGTGCATATATATGAATGCTTGATGTACATGCATGCATGAGTATGTATATACGTGAGCTTTGTGTGTGTGCATGTGAAAGAGTGGTGTGAACGTGTGGGAGGAAAAATGATTGCCTTATGCAAGCACACAAGTTTTATGCTGATAGAACGACTAGTCACAAATACTGAGAGTAAACTGGACAAGGCAGGGATCCAAATCAAACCAACCCTTGGCACACTGGTGCACACTAAGTATGTGAAATGACACCAAAGCTCAAAGTACTTCAAGAAAACGAAAACGAAACAAAACAAAACAAAGACTCACTGACATGATTAGGTTTAGGAAACACACAAATGGAATCACAATGATGAAAATTGTCAAAACATGTTGTGGACAGCTCTGACAGAGAATGGACACAATATGTCCCACACAACAAAGCAGCTCACCCAACATTTATCAAAATATTGCACAAAAAAACAATGAAGATGACAAAAAGCATAGGAGTAAAGGGGTCCCCAAAAGACCTCCCATGGCCTGAAAATGACCCAAAAACATGATCTGAACTAACACCTTGTTATTTTTTGCCATCTTTTTTCGACTGGTCCTTTTCCTTGGCTTCTTTGGAGGAATCGGAGGTGAGTGTTTTCATGGCATCCTTGATGGCGTCACTGTTGGGGTCCACACCTGGCAGGTTCTCCAGCAGCACACTCTGCAGGAATGCCGGGTCCTGCATCACCTCCGAAAAATCCTCCTCCTCCTCCTGGCAATGTGGTCAACAGCACAAGATTTTTTTTTTTTTCTTTTTTCTTTAATCATTGTTGAATGTACCTACCACTGATAATACAACATTCTGAATATTTCATATCAGTATGACTATTTTAAAATGACTTGGCAACAACATCAAATTCCAGAAAGCCTTCATGAGCTTTCTGTGTTTTACTCATGAGACTTCACCATGCTTTTTTTATGTTTGATATTTTATACATGGTTTTGTGACAAAAACTTATCTTTCAAAGTCGTGTTACTGACTAAGCAGTTCCACATGTCAGTTTATGACTTACGCCATGAACAATCAAAATATGACTTGGATAGTGTACACATCTAATTTTTCATCTGTTGCAACTAATTAAAAAATTTAAAAAAAAAAAAGAAATTTGACAGAACTTACTCATAAACATTGATAAGAATTGGCCGAAGCAAAAAAATCTCTGAAAACAGCGGAGTCTGAACTCTTAAAATGACTTCACCTCCAACCCAATGACCACCACCACCACCACTACCCCCACCCCCGTTTCAAAATTGACACAATCTGGGGTTTTCCTGAGGTAATTTTCAAAAATTTTCAAATGTTGTTTTACATTAAAGTGACCTCAACTCCTCCTGCCCCACACCCACCCTCTGGTCAGGCACACATGAATGTACATGGCTGCCTGCCCCCGACCAAAGGTCAGGAGTCAATCTCAGTTTAAATCTAGCACATTTCTAACCCTTCTTCCATGCATGAATTTTAAACAATGTTCTTCTATCATGTCCTGCTTTGAGTAATCAACTTTTGAATGATTTATTGAGTTTTTTCCTCAACTGGTTTCTTCCAACACCATAAACTAATACAGTTGCAGTGGGGCCATTTTTTTTTTTTTTTTTAAATGAGATCATAACAGACAATAAAAGAATAACAATAAAAGTGTACAAATATCTTCACACTGAACAGTCAAAAACTGGGAAGGCTGCACAGCCAGATGCAAAGTCAGGGTGGAAAGAGTTAATATCATGTATAGTTGCATGTTCACAGACAACGCTAACTAGGGAACTCTCACTCTCTCTCTCTCTCTCTCTCTCTCTCTCTCTCACACACACACACAACTCTCTCCTCCTTTCCCGAGGGCACACACACACACACACACACACACACACACACACACACACACACACACACACACACACACACTTCTATAAATGTTTTCATGGTTGATGTCCATCTATGTATAAAGTAGCTTCACTGTAATGACTGATGACAAGAACAGATCAGAATGAAAGTGTTTGCAATTCAAATTTAAGAACAACAGCATGCATGATTCATCAAAGTGCTCAATCACAACTCTCGCGATACGAGTGCTTGAACCTTACATATGCTCTTTACTCACAGTATTTCATAAGATGTTTGTGTTTTTACATTTCATATATATTTTTTTCATGCAACTGAATGATTCAAGATTCAATTTTCACCCCCCTAAATTAGACCCGCCTACCCCTAAATTCTAAAAGAGTAGTTATCACAGGGAAAAAAACAATGAGTTGTTTTCAATCAAAATGTGTAGATGGAAGTGACACTCTTCCTTGTAATGCTTCCTCTTGAGTTTTGCTGCTGACCATGAACACAGCTATGTTCAACACTGGCATGGCATCATGCAGTCCTCTCACTTCGGTTATGAAACTGCCACAGAAGTACAAGAGTAGATTCTTCTAAACACAATCCACACTTTACAGGCAACAACGATGGATTGGACTTTGTCACCTTGTTAAGAATGCTGCTTTCATGATTATTTATCACCTTGATACCTTCATAGTCTGCAATTCCATGTCATATAGTCACATCCAAGATTGCAATATGTATAGTTTTGTGACAAAAAAATGGTTGTTGTTTTTTTGATAAAACAAAGGTAAAGCAGCTCTGCTAAATGCCTACTGACCATGGTAAAGATGACTGCAGGTTAACCTCACTGCCAACCCCCATCCCCTCTCTCCAAAACTCACTTTTTTCTTCTCACTGGCAGCGGCTCCTTCCACAGTTTCCACTTCCATTGGGGTGGGGGCTGTGTCTTCTGCAGCTGATCACACAACAAGCATGGGGCAATCACGCCTTCTGCATCCACAGCAGCAGCTAAATAATCAACTTCAAATCCGTTATCCGATCAAACCTTTTTGGTCTGACTTCAAACTTTTTTTTTTCAACGGAGTCCTTTAAGGACATTTTTGACTGGAAGGTAATCAAGTTCAGGCAAAGATAAAAGAAAAAATCAGACAGACAGACAGACAGAACATGTGTGGGGGGGGGGGGGGGGGAGTCTTAATTAATCAACAGGTCAATCTGATAAAGGCAAAGACAAAAAGTCAATAACATAGGAAGAATGACATCATTTTGAAGAAACAAACGATCACAGGTCCTTTCAGAGACCAAGTCAAGCCTCCATGGAATCAAATTTATGTATATAACTGATGACACCAATCTGAAGAAGAACAAAGCAACAGCAGGTTTCTTTATGCCTCTGTAGAATCAAATGTCAGCAGCGTTGTTTGCCACACTGAATGTAAGGGATAAGCCGGAGACAGAGAGAGAGATGTATATAGAGTGAGAGAGAGAGAGATAGAGAGAGATGTAAACAGAGCAAGAGAGAGAGAGAGAGAGAGATGTATGTATATCTCTATATAAATAATAGAGAGACACATAAATCTTCTCCTTTCTTTATGTCTTTTCTACTAGCCCAATTTTTCTGTTTTCTGACAAGATTCTCCAGGGATCACTTCATTTCAGAGACCTAGGACAGACCCTGCAGGATTGTGCAGTCAGGGTGAGCACTTGCCAGGGTAAGAATGCAATCACTGAAGAATGTAACGGATTACCTGGGTTCTCCATGGACAGCCTCAAGGCAAAGGCTATCTGCTCCTCCTCAGTCATGTTGGTGAAGTCCACGGTGGGGGTGGCTGTGGTGGACTCCATGTCACCAGCTGCTGTGGACACCCCCAGGGCCTTCTCCAACAGGGCCTCTTCCGGGGATGCTGTTGTCACCAAATCTTGTGTTCAGCACACACCAACACACTGAGTGGAACCAATCATTGTCGTTCATGATCTCTGGTGTACTTTCAACTAATGACAGTAAAACAGACGGCAGCATCAGCTGCTGTACAGTGGTCAGCACTGCACACTGTGAACTGGAAGGTCAAGGGTTCTAGTCCAATCAGACATGCACCTAGGGAACGTTTCAGCTTGGGTGTTTCCAGTCTATAGTTGTTTGGTATACATTGTGTATGCTTCAATCAGAAGACTGGAACAACACTGTTAGTCTTCATCCACAGACAGCTGTGCCTCTGAGAATGCTGCGACTAAACCAACAGGGTGGACATCTGCGTGTCCCAGGCCTAGCTGATGCTGGGAGATGCAATGAGGGGAAAGGTATGTCCAGCACAGCCTGTCATGTTGCCTCAGATCAAAGTAGACCAACACAACAACACTTTCACCTTTGTTAACATCCACATCTACACACATCATCCCTTGTAGCAACACTTTCAACTTCTTCATATCGGCATCTGTGGTGGGTTCATATAAAATCTTCCATGTTTGAAAATTCATAACGACAGCGGGATCTGGGCTATGCTGGACCAAAGCAGGCACCATGGAACACAACAGAAGTGTCCAACCTACAGCGGCTGTCTTGTGGTGGGGTGCCTCATGCATGCCTGGCACTGATCGCTCCCTGTGGACTGCTAGAGCTGAGGTGTGCAAGCAACAACAGAGCGCCGAAAAGACAGAAAAAAAAAGCAAACTGTAAACACACATGCTCACAGAATTAAAAAACCATCACAGCCTTTCACAGTCCAGTTTACACATAGTTTGTATCTTCAATTCTATGGGGTTTGTTGCTGTTGTTGTTGATTGTCCACAGACACCGCAATCATTATGTGAGCGAAATTCTTTCCTATCTGAAAACTTTTGCATGACATTTCCCCTCCTTTATATAACAAAACAATTTCCTGATCAGTGGTCTGATTGCATTAAAAATCTTATCTTCAAACAACTGCAAAAGCAAACAAGCCAAACTCCACGTGTCTGATTTTCATCTACCTGACATTGCTTAGTGTTTCTGAAGACTGCAACAGATACAGTGTTCAAGCAATGGTAGAACTAAAAAAAAAAAGGAAGAGAGAAAAATAAACACTCTTTAGATTGTTCCCTAGCACACACAGAGAATGAGAGAGAACATATGGATGAGGGAGGTATTTCCCTCTTTTTCCTATTAATTTTTTTTCCAAAACTTGTCAAGCCTCACTGTGTGCCCAAATCCAGTGATGGCAATGAGTGACAAGGAAGAATAAAACACAAACAAACAATCAGGCTCTACCCACACTGACTTCTGTTGCTCTGATTCCTGTTCTGTATGGCTTGAATATGTCCCTGCAGGGAGCGGGTGTTACACCGGAGCCAATTAACAACTCAAGTTTTGGGTGCTTTCTTGTGATGACAAGACTGACATACAAACACATTACCTTCTTTTCAACGTTCAACAATTAAAGTATATCAATATTCTGTCTTAAAATGTTAGACTGTAACTGAACAGGTCTGCGACTGACAGCGATGTAAAAAGAAACTCATCACACACACACAGAGAAACACACACACACATACGCACACACACATGCACACAAACAAACACATCTTTGCCTTAATCACTACCCTACTAACAGCAGAAAAAAAGCATCTTTCCACTTTTCTGCAGTTTTCCTCTCACCTACGGACAGATTGGTGGACTCGGCCACAGATGCAGTGACTGCCTCACGTGCATCCTTCTCTTGCCGTGCTCGCTGCTCCTCCATAGACACTCTCAGCGCCTGCCGACATGGTTGGTGCATTGTCAAATGGCACACCCCGTGTAGCAGGGTACAGTATGAATGAACAAAGTATCTGTTCAGCCACAAGGTGGTGCATGCATGCTTATGACCCATGTGCATTTATCAATCCAAATATATAATACATGTATGTAGACACACAGACATGGGTGCAGGTGGGGATAGTCCCCCTTTAAAAATTGTTTAAAGTGAATTGTGGTGGCCATCTCTAAAATCCTGATATTGAATTGTGGCCATTTCTAAAATCCTGATATTGAATTGTAGCCATCTGTAAAATCCTGATGTTGAATTGTGGCCATCTCTAAAATTCTGATATTGAATTGTGGCCATCTCTAACATCCTGATATTGAATTGTGGCCATCTCTAACATCCTGATATTGAATTGTGGCCATCTCTAAAATCGTGACATTGAATTGTGGCCATCTCTAACATCCTGATATTGAATTGTGGCCATCTCTAAAATCCTAATATTGAATTGTGGCCATGTCTCCATTCTGACATTGAAGCATGGCCATCTCTCCAATCCTGACAATGAACTCTGGCCATCTCCAATCCTGACAATGAACTGTGGCCATCTCTCCAATCCTGACAATGAACTGTGGCCATCTCTCCAATCCTGACAATGAACTGTGGCCATCTCTCCAATCCTGACAATGAACTGTGGCCATCTCTCCAATCCTGATTATGAACTGTAGCCATCTCTCCCATCCTGACAATGAACTGTAGCCATCTCTCCAACCATGACAATGACCTTTGGCAATCTCTCCAATCCCCACACTAAAGCACAGCCATCTCTCCAATAACACTCAATTGTGTCCATGCTAGTAATCCTGAAAACTATCAAAAACTTTACAGTTTGGTTTTAAATTTGTATATCCCCCCCCCAAAAAAATCCATTCCTTGTGTGAAGCTTACTAGCCGTAGTAACTAGTAAAAAAAAAAGAAATTGTTAAAACTCACTTTTTTTTTTTCTCCAGACAATAGTTTTCAAGCTATGCAAAATATGACAGAGTAAAAGCTCAAATAAAAAACAACAAATCTACCCACACAGTTAGGTATACAGCATAGAGCCTAAGTACTCCCACATCCATCCACTCTCTCAAATCAAGAACAAAAAAAAAAAAAAAGAAAAACAAAAGAAAAGAAAATTCTAACATTCTTGATCAATCTGATCTGTTTTTTTCTTTTGGTTGCACTGTAAAAATCATTTGGTGGCACCCTACAGCTTCACCTTGCTGAATGATTTCAACACACGCTTTCAAGAGTACTGATCATTTGCATGATAATTCAATGATTTTCCTCCTATTGGAGCTGAACGTCAAGGTTCGACCAAAACACCCACCTGTGACAATGATTTTCTGGCAGACCATTTTGTGTGAAAACCCACTGTCACCGAGTTCATCCAGTCATCCGCATTTCAAGCGATTTTTCAAGTGATTTTTGCCGATTTGCAAACAGATACCAAAATTTTGTCCCAAGAGTGTCTTATTTTTTCCCCTTACGTGATCTACAATGGCCATGGCAAAAAACAAGAAGTCACAACCAGATTTCCTTTTAGTTTTTTGTCACTTCTCGACTGAAGAACAATCAATAATCACAACAGCATTTCTCAGATTTTGCATCCAAAGTAACCAGATGATGGTGAATTCTAACCACAATTTTATTTCCAAATACCTTTTTTGTTTTCCATCATCCTTTACAAAATAACTTGTACAACAAAATAACCCTAAAAGAGACAATTGCAGTCCTAAAATATGTAGGAACCAGGAAGTGCCATACACAGTCTCGCCAATCCAGAGAATACCAAACACAATCAAGACAATCTGGAGACCACTATTTCAAACATTTTTCTCAGCTGAAATTCCTTTGTTTCCAGAGGCGTTGCATCCCTGCACAGACTTACATACACATCATTACCATGTGTACACACACACACACACACACACACACACACAACACACACACACACACACACACACACACACACACACACACACACACACCAATTACCAAAGCAAGTTCCGGATCTTCGTTGGGGTCCACACCAAACTCAAATCCTCCTGACATGGGCGCACCACTCCCATCTTCACCAACAATAACAGGGGAACTAAGCAGGGGGCATCTGACAGCATGGGTCCTGGCGGCACTGTCACCAGATGGGAACTAGCATTGCGCACACACACACACACACACACACACACACACACACACACACACACACACACATGTTGAGCAAAGCCATCCAAGTGTGAGCAAAGCCATCCAAGTGTAGATAACTAAAACTGACACATTACTGGACTTACATTTTCCTAATGTCAGTATGACACAGTTCAGGCATACAAAAATAAACATTGCTTGCTTTCAGTGTCACAGTTTTCATTTATTGTGTCGATTGTGAACTTACACCTCAGCTTGCTTTTGCTACAAAATTGTACAATGAAAACCGTGATGCATATTAGACGGATAGGTTGATTAAAATGACAACAGATTCCAACGCTTTCATAATGGCAAAAAGAAGAAAGCAGTCACTTTTAGTTGTAATGATGACATTCAAATGAAAGCATTACAACCTGTTCTTGTTCTAATCACAATGACAAATCTTGCTAGGAATTTTGTATTACAAGTTCAACAATAACAGTGTTCAGAATACAATTCAATTTGCATAAATGTTATGTACACTTCACAAAAGACTGAGATGAAAGCGTCCCACTGAAAGACGATGATCAAGATGAACAAACATACCTACCCCAATTTTTTTCCATCAAGAACAGATGATGTGAAAATCATGAATGAACTGAAAATTTCAAGAATGTTTCCGGAACAATGTAATCTTACATATGTGATGCTGTGCCAATGTACATGCATGAATTTCATTTCATCAAAATTGAAAATGGCCTCTTACAGTCTCTCAGTTTATCATTTTTGACACACACTGTTAACCTGCCAAGCTTGATGACACTGTACGCCCTAGTGCTTTCATGGAGAACATTTGTGATGAGAAGAGGAAAAAAAAAGAGCAGAGAAAGCTGTTGATAACATTTGGTAATAGAAAAATGTGTTGTGACCGATTCAAAGTGAACCTGAAAAGTATGTGTACATTGTGTACTAGTTGCCTCTTGTTTTCCATCTGCCACGATAGTTTGAAAGTAGAACTGGAAGATTTATGTGCAGACCTAAAATGCACAAAATGGGGGTGTTGTTTGTTTTTTCTGTAGACATTAAGAAAAAAAAAATCTTTAGACATAAATACATCTTGACATTGCCTGCAACACTTTCTTTCAATAGAATTTGCAGCACATACCAGCAAACAGGCACCATCATAAATCAACAAATCTGGAGCGCAGTTCTGACTGTTCATTGCGATTTTCATGGCTGTTAGTTCATGCTTTAGACTTCACTGGCATACTCACATTTTTTTTTTTCCAAACCTGAAAAGAAAGTGACAGTCCCTACAACTTCAAATTTAATGCATTTGATTCCACATAGTTGTGTACATCATGACAACCATGATGCATCTGTCCTTTTCGTTTTGTTTTGTTTTTTATGTCATATGCTTCTCCCTAATATTCCCATGGATGAATTATGTAAGTAGGGAAGGCAATCACCTGTTTGTGCTTATTTACCTGCTTCCATCTTTCCCATTCAGCGTGTTGACAAAAACAGTGAGTTTATCTGTGTTGAGTCCCTGCAAAAAGGAAAGTTTAATGAACTACTACATGTATAAGAAAGCAGATGATAAAGATATGTACAGGCAAACAGTACATTCTCACTTATTGCACATCTGATTTCACTGCAGCTTTTGCTTTGCAGTACAAGAAAACTTGAACATGAGGCTGCGAGGAGCCAGATTTTATTTTCACCCATTTGGACTAATGACATGATTGTGAAATCACTGAAAAAGCATTTGATCTAATAATCCACAATTTGCCTCCAGATTTCTATGTTGGCCAAAGACTATTTGGGGCAGGAAAGGAGTTTGGTCGTCCTCACTTCTTAATGTCAAAATTTATCTGGTATACAATTCCCTGACACACAAAGCAAAAAGTGATCAGTTGAATATTTTCATAATAATAATTCACACAATTACTCCTAGTGTTTTGCTGCGTAAGTTGCTGTGTTGTTGTTTGTTTTTGTCTCTTACAATTCATCTTCTTTTTTTTCCCTGTCCCATCTTCTGGGCCACCTCAGTGGCATTGCACCCATGCCGCTCAGTCCAACCCCCCACCCACAACCAAAGCCGGCCCAGCCCGCCGCAGCCCCGGCACCAGCAATCCACAGGGAGCAGTGAATGTCAAGTCGTCAGGAGGCAACCTACCAGAGAAGACACCTCACTGCTGCTGAGTCACTTCAGTGGTGTTCAGTGGCGCCTGTTCTGATCCAACGTACGCAGGACACCACCTACTATGCCCCCTACTGACGACAATAATTTGCTTAGTCACGGAGCCAGCATGAGTGAGTTCTCCCTCCTGAGGGCACCACCACGTCCGTCCAATGACAGTCCCCATGAATTGTAGATACCGATGTCTCTGACAGAATCAAAGCAAACCCACAGACAAAGGGAGGACATCAAAACTGAGATTACCATGAGAGCAGGGCATGAAGGGCCACGGAATTTGAGACTTTTTTTTTAAATGGTGATCAATGAGAATGAGGGAGATGAAGATGATGCTATGGATTTCCATTCTGGTCTGAGACTGCATGACAGGGCTGTGCTCTACACTTACTTTCATAATATATCCTGGCATCCACAAGGCTCAAGAGATGCAGACATCTGCAGTCTTGGTCAGGAAATCTGAGCAATGCTCACAGAGGCGCATCCGTTTAGTGGATGAAACTCGACTGTGCGGTCCCAGTCCTCCCATCTGAGCTTGCAGCAAACTCAACTCTGGGTAGGAGCTGGTCAGGGTAGAATAATCCCATATGACCAGCCGCCGTGGCGAAGTGGTTAGCGTCGCAAACTCCCAGCTGGGGGGTCGTGGGTTTGAATCCCATCAGAGTCATGTGGGTTTTTCTGCCCCGACCGGCTCCTACCCAGAGTTGAGTTTGCTGCAGACTCACCTGGGAAGACTGGGACCACACAGTTGAGTTTCATCCACTTAATGGATGCGTTTCTGAGAGTGTTGCTCAAATTTCCTGATCAACACTGCAGGCGCCTGTATCTCTCGGGCCTGGTTGATGCCGGGATACATTACGAAAGGAAGCGTAGAGCACAGCCCTGTCATGTAGTCTCAGACCGAAATGGAAATCCGTAGCATCATCTTAATCACCCTCATTCTCATCAATCAGCATAAAAAAAAAATGTCTCAAAATTCTGTGGCCCTTCATGCTCTGCTCTCATGGTGACCTCAATTTCGATGTCCTCTCTACGTCTGTAGTCTTTGGTTCCGTTGGGGTCACCGGTATCAGCGAATCCATGGGGGCTGTCGTTGGACAGATGTGGTGTCGCCCTCCAGAGGGAGAGCTCACTCACACCAGCTCCGCAACTAAGCAATTATTGTCGTCAGTAGGGGGCTTAGTAGGTGGTGTCCTGCGTATGTTAGATCAGAATAGGCGCCACTGAACACCACTGAAGTGACTCAGCAGCAGGGCGGTGTCTCCTCTGGTGGGTTACCTCTTGACGACTTGATACTGACGCTCCCTGTGGATGCCAGTGTCGGGGCTGCGGTGGGGCCGACTGGCTGTGGACGGGGTGTCGGAATGAGCGGCGTGGATGCACTGCCTCTGAGGTGGCGCACAGGTCGGCACAGCAAAAAAAAAAAAAAAAAAAAAAAAAAAAAAAAAAAATCCCATATGGCTCTGATGGGAATTGAACCCACAACCTCCCAGCCAGGAGTCCAGGCCAACTGGCTTACAATTCATCTTTTCTTGCTTTCCCTTTTCACCAGCACTATTCCTCACAGGCACCTTTCAACTGCAGGCTATGCATGCTGGGCTATAATTGTCTCCATACTGAAGGGAACGTCTTCATGTGAATGACTTGTCGCTATTCACACCAAACAACGGCAGGCTATGCATGCTGGGCTATGATTGTCTTCATACTGAAGGGAGCGTCTTCATGTGAATGACTTGTCGCTATTCACACCAAACTTGCTCCACAGCAATAACAAAAATTTGAGGGGGGATGGAGGGGGGGAAGACGAAAAAATCAAATCAGGAACAAACTTACGATCTAAGGAATACTAATCACTTACCAAAGGAGTTCAAGAGACAGAGAGAACCTGGCACTGGACTGCCACAAGATAAGCCAGATGTAGCTGTGTTCACTAGATGTAGCTGTGTTCACTTATTCAATATGAGTGGCATAAATGTAACCTGTAAATAAGATGGACAAAGACAAAAAAAATCCAGAATGAATACCCTGCCATACTATATATGATATGACTGTACATCTAAAGTAACACCGACAGCAACTAGCAAGAGAAAAAAAAAAAAGAAGGGGGGGGGGGTGGGGGGGGGCGTTTTTAAGTTTGAATAAACAAATGGAGAGGAAGGAAGGGGGAGAAAACAGGACAGACAGGCAGGCAAACAGACAGACAAAGACATGCAGACAAAGAAGAAAACATGAAACCAGTAGAACAGCACAGAATCAAACAAACTGACCTCTTCACCAAAGTTGATGACGTCAACGTTTACTTTCTCCTTCTTCAGCTTCTTTGCAACCTTTGTGATCTGTGTGAATATGTACACACATACCTACATCATTAAAGTATCAGCACATATTTCCTTCATCTATCAACTATCAGTGTATGCCCATGCTTCTGTGTGTATGTGTGTGTGTGTGTGTGTGTGTGTGTGTGTGTGTGTGTGTGTGTGTGTGTGTCTTTCATTTAACGTCTATCCACTATTTGTGATATTAGACACAAAAAAAAAAAAAAAAAAAAGGTGAAGGTGTACGGAGTGATTCTGAGCATGCATGTAATGTGTACATGTGTATATGTATGGATGTACGGGTGCGTGTGCGCGTGAACTGTTGTGTGTGTGTATGTGTGTCTGTGTGTGTGTGCATGTTTGAGTATACGTGCCTGTGTGAGTGAGTTGTGGAGGTGTAAGTGTGTGAATATCATTACATAAGTCATAAGTGAAGATCAACAAAAACAAAATACTTATAACCAACAACTAACTAATCAATTAAAGTCAAAATGCATGAAAGTAGTTTTTTTTTTTTAAATCCTTTGCTTCCCCTCCTACCATCCCCGCCATATTTTATCCACCCCACCCCGCTTTCTTTGTCCTCCCCCGCAAATAAAGTTGATAGAAATATTATAATTATTTTCCAACAGGGGTGCGTTCTAAGTGTACAAAGAATTCATATGTTAAAGCTGGAGACTCAAAAATAGCCTGCACAGTATTTTGCTTCAATACTGGAATGATTTTTTTCACATCACTGCATGAAACAATATGATCTGGAGTCATTTTGTTTCCACATACGCAAACTGTTTTTTTTGCATATTTTGTTTTTAAATGCATTAAGTTTCCACCTGTACATTAACGAGAGTAATTTTCTATCAAAGTTGAAATTCTCTTTGATTCTTTTAATATCAAACTGTTCTTTACTGACGTGATCTACCATACTATTTTCGAAAGCAGCATCCAGATATGCAACTTAACTAAGTTACACTGTTCATGTACTGATAAGGGGAAATCAAACAATTCAGAATCAGAACTGTTTTTGGCTCCATGTTTAGCTGCCCTGTCTACTTTTTTCATTATAATGAAAAGAACAATGTGAAGGAATCCAACAAAAAGCTACATGCGTTTTCTCTTGCAATTAGTATGTGTATCATGGAACTTATCTCTATGAATTTCAGGTCTTGTGTGCAATTGAAAAACTTTTAATGCCTGAAGAACTGATTTAGAATCAACACAGAACAGAATTTGAAATATTCTTTTTGGAAAGTTTAAAAGGTCATTTAAAGCCACGAGTATCGCTGTTAATTCTGCTGTAAATATCGATTTGTTAATTCTGATAAAAAATGATATCTCTACTCTTAAGTCTGGTATTAAGAATGCACAACCTGTTTGTTTATCAATGCACGAACCATCTGTGTATATTTAATTTTCAAATAATCTGAATGGTTCTTTTCAACATGACATTTGGTACAGCTTGCTAACATATTTGTTTTCATCTTTCTTTATATTGGTATGTTCAATATCAAAATGTGCTTTATTAAGCTCCCATGGAGGAGAAATAACGGTCTAATGGACAGTGCATCGTTACTGATTGAAATTTCAGAATCAGTAAAACGTTCTGATGTGTAAGTTGCCAGAGTTTTTTGAGAAGCTATAGATTTTGCTCTTTTAGGAAAATCAATATCTGACCTCACTTTTATTTCAGATCTAATGTGCGTTTTATTAGTTGTACTCTTGATAACAAATTTACAACACGCGAACTCTCTGTATTCATCTAAGGGAAGCATCTGCACTTGTGTAATACATACGAGAAGATGATGCATGCACCAGAAGGCCAAGTGCTAATTTTAATGCCTTGCATTCAATACTTTCAAGCTTTTTCAATAGGTATCTAGGAGCGCTAAAGATTACTTCTTGGGCATATGTTTATTTCGACCTCATTAAAGATTTACACAGAGTTATCAATGTAGATGAATTATGTCCCCCATATTTCTTCAGAAATAATTTTAGGAAATTTAATGTCTTCCTCGCCTTTGTTAATGAGTATTCAATGCAAGCGTTCCAAGATAGTTTAGATGTAAAATGGACTCCTAGGAATTTAACTTATGTTACGTATTTAAGAGGTGTTTCACCCAATGTAAAAACAGGCAGTTTATCTGGATTATTACCACTGTTGAAAAGAATTATATCTGTTTTTTTTCAAAAGACAAGTTTAATCCATTCAACTTCATGTATTCTGCCATCCTATTTAGTTCGTCTTGATAGATCTTTCTGATGAAGTTTATATCACGCTGTGGAGTTTTCTTTTTAAGAGCTACTTCCATCCCTATGCATATGTCGTGTGCATACTGAATGAGGACTACCTTCTTAGACGACTTATTTAGCAAATCATACAATAGCAATGAGAAAAGAAGCGGAGCTAACACTGACCCTTGAGGGATTCCCATCGACAAAGTTCTACTGGTGGAATATGTTTTTCCTACTCTTGTTTGTATTACCCTATCTTTCAGAAAGCATTTAACATAATTGTATACATTTCCTGATAGTCCAATATTTTTAAGTTTGTAAGTTTGCTTGATAACTGTGAATGCCACATTTGATCGTAAATGTATGTATGTATGTGTGTGCAGGTGCGTGTGTTTGTTTGCATTCAAGTGTGTGTGGTGTGTGTGTGTGTGTGCACTTGTGTGTGTGCACTTGTGTGTGTGCACTTGTGTGTGTGTGCGCACTTGTGTGTGTGCGAGTGTGTGTGTGTGTATGTGTGCACTTGTGTGTGTGTGTGTGTGTGTGTGTGTGTGTGTGTGTGTGTGTGTGTGTGTGTGTGTGTGTGTGTGTGTGTGTGTGTGTGTGTGTGTGTGTGTGTGTGTGTGTGTGTGTGTGTGTGTGTGCGCGTGTGTGTGTGTGGTGTGAGTGCACAAGGGCACATGCATTCCTGTGTACATATATATGTGCGTGTGTGTGTGCATGCATGTGCACTTACATACAAACTCTTTATTCTGAATTCCAAAACTTGAACAGGACTCCCACAAATCAAGGGGGTGGGGCTGGGATGACCAGAGATGAAGGGGTGGTCATAGACAAAGTAGGCAGAGATGCTGGCCAAACAGAAGCTGGAAAGACCAGGATGCCCAAAGACTTCAGGAGGCAGATCCAAGCCCAGTGTCTACACTTCTTCATGCAAGGCTGAGTTCCATATTTCAGAAAGACGGGGGAAAAACAGATCTTTGATGAATGCGTCTGTGCCCAAGACACCTAGTCACACTGTATGTGTGCATACTCACCCAAACCTGCATACCAGCATGCACTGATAAAACGTGTATATAAAGATGGATACAACTTACTCAACATGCCATAAAAACCACACTACCAACCTCTTTCTCATCCTCTTCAATGGGACTGCCGACAAAGGCAACGATGCGCATCTTGTGGTTGCGACCTTGCCGATGTTTCAGAGCCAGCTGAAACCCACAGTAAAACCAGTCATCAACCATGACATGGTATACCTCCCCAAAAAAATACGAAGGGCATGACAATACTATTTTCACCATTGTTTCATTTTAAAACTAAAGCAGATCTACTCACCAAACGAGACCCTGCACTTTCAAATCAATCATGTAAATCAACATTAGTCAAATCATGGTGGGTAAGTCAACGTTTCCCTGCACTGTTAAATCATGTCATTAGTATGGTGGGTAAATCAACATTTCCCTGCACTGTTAAATCATGTCATTAGTATGGTGGGTAAGTCAACGTTTCCCTGCACTGTTAAATCATGTCGTCAGTATGGTGGGTAAGTCAACATTTCGCTGCACTGTTAAATCATGTCGTCAGTATGGTGGGTAAGTCAACGTTTCCCTGCACTGTTAAATCATGTCGTCAGTATGGTGGGTAAGTCAACATTTCCCTGCACTGTTAAATCATGTCGTCAGTATGGTGGGTAAGTCAACATTTCGCTGCACTGTTAAATCATGTCATTAGTATGGTGGGTAAGTCAACGTTTCCCTGCACTGTTAAATCATGTGGTTAGTATGGTGGGTAAGTCAACATTCACGGGACACAAATCTTTTCTACCCTTTAACTCATGCATGACAGAGACCCACTGTACTGGCTGATGCCTGAAATCCTTGGACACAAGTGACCTAATCTGACCATGTAATGGCAAGTGTGGCTAATGAGAGACCACTCACTGTGACAGAACAGAGAAAACAATATCAACAACAAAAGCCCCCACAGTCATCAAAATAGGGATGGAGCATTTGATCAGCCAACAGCCAGTGACCTCTAGAGCAACGGGCTGGTTTAAGATCCTCTTCGTCTGTCTGCAAGATAATTCAGTCACAGCTGCTTGGCGCTTCATCTTATTCTACTGGGTTGTCTGTAGGGTCTGTGTACAGGTAACAGAACTTAGAAATACCACATTTCTGCCTCTCATATAAGCGGTTGCTCATTCTTCATTTTCATTGTCCTCAGTGTTGTTGTTTTTTTTTGCCTGAAGATGACTAAAGAGGTGAAAATGTATTGTTCGTTTGTTTTTTTTTGCCTGAAGATGACTCAAGAGGTCAAAATATATTGTGTTTTGTCCTGTAATCTGTTTGTATTGTATAGTGACCTAAATAAACTTTTCTTTTTTTAAGTTTGCTTCAATTTCCGCCATCAGTCACCTCACTCTGAAAAAATAAAGTTCATCAAATGATGTGGAAACCCCCTTCCCAACAGATTATCTTCTCGTATAAGAAAAAAAAAAATGAGGATACTCGTGTAAGTCTAATGTGTCAAAGTGCAAAACTGACAAACAGTTTAAGAACATCAATAAAAAAAAAAAGCTAGAAAGTAGTTACTATTTCCTCTGTGTCCACTAATTAGCTCAAAAGTAACTGGATGGATCATTGTCCAGTTTTACAAAACTGATGGAGCATAAACACTTAAACGTCATTGAAATTTGAGATGTCTTGATGAAAAAGGTATGGAATGCAAAACAGAATAACTCTGTGAAGCACTTTTTTTTTTTTCCCTGTGTACGCAGGCTGATACTCCTGCAGACTCTCCCTGTATAGGCAGGAAAGGATTAATCCCATCTACCCAACAATGGGAGTGGAGTTTTGTGTGTATGACCGTTTTTTTTATCCTGCCATTAAGGCAACCATACCCAAAACTTTGGGGAATGTGCATGCTACGTGTAACATGTCATCCCTACCAACCGCCAAACTGTCCTTCTCTTCCGAGAGTGGGTGATAACATTTTATGTGTGTGTTATGTATTATGTGTGTTATGTGTTATGCGTGCATTCACACACTGAACTTCGCTTTATCTCATTCAGAGGACTGTATGGGAAATACAGTCTGAACCAATGTTAACCCTGTGAGGGAAAAATCCCCCTGTATCAAAACGGCCTGGCGAAGATTCGAACCCGCAACCCCAGGATCACCAAGATAATGAGTCCAGCACTATACCACTGAGCTATTCCGGCCCCCTCCAAAGCACTTTGAAATCACCCTTCCATGAACTGTCCATTGAATAGTTTGAAACCAGCAGGGTTATCTTCATAAAAATTTTCAGGATGGTTTTTTGGATTAATATCTAGAGCTGACTAAACAGTGAGATCCTTCTGCTAAAGTCACACACACACACACACACACACACACACACACACACACACACACACACACACACACTTACACAACCAGCAGGAGTACAATTTATGTGCATGTCCCCATGTTAGATGTTTTTTTTTGTTTTCCTTGTAATACTAATGGATAGAAAAAAGATGTGATGATGCATGAAACAAATGGGCTCCAGATTATCATCCTATCAGCAGAGTGGAGAGGAACACTGAGGTCAACGACAGAAGACAGAGCTCAAAATTCAACTGCTACTGTCTCAGTGCAGTGTCCCACATCCTCACATCAGCATCTTCATGTCCCTGATGGCACACTTTCTTTCCTCCTACTCCAAGTCACAGCCAAATGCGAGACAAAAAAAAAAAAAAATCTGACAATTAAAGGCTTGTCCACTTGTTTCTAATGTGAAAGCATCTGAATCAATCTCTAATAAGCTGTTCTACTCACTTCACTATTCCACATACGCTGTTCAAATTTATCAACAAAAAAAAGTAAAGAAATATATCTTAAAGCATCAGATCCAAGGCGTCACCTTCTTGCCTACCTTTAAGAGTAAGGAGCCAAACCCTATTTCACACACAATATGATACACACAAATGGTACCTTTTTACCTACTTTTAACAGTAAGGAATCAAACCCTATTTCACACACAATATGTTACAGACAAATGGTACCTTCTTGCCTACCTTTAAGAGTAAGGAGCCAAACACTATTTCACACACAATATGATACAGACAAAGAGAAAGAAGTCTGTTTTCACCTAGCAGTAACCTACTCACGTGAGCCACCCTGACACCATTCAAAAAGCTGATGCTCCCTTTGGGCTGGACCTGGTGCAGCCTGGCCAGTATCCGCCCCACATCTGTCGTCAGGGTCACCAGGACCTCCACCCTGACCCCCAACACACAACTCACCTCTCAACCTTCACCTTCCTCCTTCTCACAACAAAAATTACCTCTTTCTATAATATTCATTGCTACATTCTTCTTGAACTTCCGTTTAAAAAACTATTTTGCAATAATTACTTAATTAACCAGTAAACCTCATCACCACATTACTGTCTTCCAAAAAAAAAAAAGGGGGATGCATTAGAGAATTAATAGAATAATTTGGAGGGCAACACAATAAAAGATAACAAAATCATTGTGAATGTCCATGTAATGATCAACATCAGTTATGCTATAAACTTATCACACACTTTGCTGGCAACACATGAGAGTTTTTTTTTTTTTTCACATCAAAACACACCACTAAACCCCCAAACAATCCTACTAAGTAACCTGTGACAGTCCTATTACAACAACAACAGTCAATATACTGATTAAAAAAAACCCTCCATGATATTTTTCTGACTATTGTTATATGCATAATTTTAGACAACAGCGTCAAGACCCCCCCCCCCCCCCCCCCCCCCAAAAAAAAAAAAAAAAAAAAAAAAAAAAAAAAAAAAAAAACTGTGCTTCCCTGCAAGCATAAATAAAAGCATTATAGTGCATGGGTATTTAGGAGCCTGTGGCTGCTAATTCAAACCACTGACATGGCTGCAACCCTCTCTGTCCACCCAACAGTAAATGGGTACATGATTCAGCACAAGGTAGGTTCAGGCAATGGAAGCGGAGGAAGGAGCTCTGCCTCCCATAAGGCACATCCCAGACATGGTGAGCTCCCAACGGTTCACTGCCCTACAGCCATTAAGCTATGGACTTTTCACTTTTTCTTCCTTTTCTATTCTTAAATGGCAGAGGATGAAAGTCGGTGGTGCTGTCATCCTACTCTCTCTGAAACCAAGGGTACAGCTAATCTTAAGTTTAGTGCTGCCTATAGACGATCAAAAGTTTACAATACAGATGATGGATGTAATCATGACTGTTTGAATTTGATTACCAAGTCAAGTCCAACTGCGTTCCCGTAATGTTTCTTGCATATGGAACAACAGTTCCATTTCCATGACAAAGATTTCAAAATAGTGCCTCACCAAAGTCATGTATTTACCCACACCGATTTGTGTTGTCTCTCAACAAGAATCAACCTAAAGGATTAAACCAGTTTTAATTAAACTCTGAGGAAAGGTGGAACATAGTCCAGAGACAACCCCACTGAATATACGATGTGGATTCATGGTGCAGATCCACACACACCAAAAAGATCAAGACCCACTCAGCAAGGCTATTGTTTTCTACTGAACACGAGCAATGTGAAATTACAGCTAATAAATTTCTAATCATCCATGAACTGATATATTTTCAATATCATCTTAAAACTTTTCAGAAATGTAAAGACCAATACTCTGTATTTTTCACACCCTATTACAAAATCATAAGGGAAAGAACTCTCAGTCTATATCTACGATTACCTCTAAATCTGCTGCAAGGTTCTGCACTCTCCTGACTAAGTTTGTATATTGAAATCTTTGCTGAAATCTTGGCACTAGCAAGTAAAAATTCTGTTAAAAAAAATAATCATCCAAAATTTAAAGCTGCTAGCACCACACACTTTAAAGTATGTAAGCCATTAAATTTTAGTCTAAATATCTGTATATTTTTGGAAGAGTTACAACTCAGCTACCACTTTTGCCCCATCTTTCAGGACCATCATCTCACAGTTGAAAAATAAAACCCTGGCCTTGGGGGGGAAAAAAAGAAGAAAACAATGTATACCTACACTATAAACAAAATTCATACCACAATAACTGTACAACTGACACAATTGAAGCAAATAAATTACACTGGGCTAAGGGTGCCAGACTTTTCCCTCTATCACAGCACCATACTCTAAAAGAAAAAAAAAAAAAAAAAAAATGCAGTCATGATACAAAAAAAATACCCCCAAAACTTACCCCACCACCAACAAAACGCAAACTGCTCTTACGCAGATTTTTTTCTTTTTCATGGGTAAATAGGCATTTAGCATCTATTCTGCACATACAATCTCACTACTTACTTGTCTTTAGAATTAAAACAAAAAAGCTGGTGATAGTGTATATAAACTGCCAGGAGAGGAAAAAAAGTGTTTATTTTCTAGAAAAAAGACAGGTGGTTGGGCCACACACAGAGAAAAAGAGCGGGCGACAATAAAGAAAGATTAAAAAAAAAAAAAAGTATTCAAGGACAGAAAAGTGGAAATTACTACTCTTCGCATGGAATAACCTGAAGACAGGGAAACAGTGTATCATACATGTATTATGAAAAAGCCACCAACATTCCATTTGGGCACATATCCATTCACATAGGTACACCACACATGCACACACACATACACTTGTAAACATGCACACACACACACACACACACAGTGTCTGTATAAATTTCCCAGGGGAAAAAATGAATGGCATCCATAACCGAACCTGTCACTTTTCCCAGAAACTCCTTAAAGGAATTCAAGGCCACTGTGATTAAATCAATTAGTTTATAAATATTTCATAACGAGTAACAACCCATTCACAAGGCCTGACCATCCTTTTTAACAATAAGAAATGTACATTTGCAGGCACTGACACAACAGCCTTAACCGCTTAACAAAAGAGTCTCTTGAATGCCCTTACAACAATAATACACACTTACGATGACATTTTCAGCAGGCCCACGTTGTTCTCAGGGTTGGACCTGGTTCTGGACATGCATACCAATTGACTGCGTCCTGCTGGGCCTGCATGCGCGTAGGAACAAAGTCGCCATTGCGCATGTAGTCGCTGTTGTCAACGCTGCACACATGGACACCTCATAAAGACATAGTTTATATTCTTTCCATATTTCTTGTAATTGAGCACTGCTGTTTTCGTTCACACATTCCTATTAATTATTATTATTATTATTATGAAGAGTACTTATATATGGCCTACTTTTGACTAGAGACCAAGCTCTAAGCGCTTTACAATCCACACTCTCAGTTTACACAACGGGCTGCCTACCTGGGTAGAGCCGACTGAACAGCTGACTGCCTGCACTTTATCCAGTCATTCCCCATGACACTCAGTCAGTATCATTCATCAATCATTGGTCCTTCCTTCTCATTCGAAGGACTTCTTTGTTACTAATTTTATTGTAACCTTTGAGCATCCTTAAACAAATTTCTGTCCTGTACTGATGTATCAAATAAACAAATTAATACTCTTCCTCCTCACTGTACCAAATTTCCTTACTCTCTTCAAACCATACCAGTACACTTTACTAATTCATGAGCAGGCAGACCCAGCCACAGTGCAAAGGGTCAATGCATGACCAAGTAGCCAACAGTTATCTCCCATTTCAGACACTTTCAAAATGGCAGATGACAAAGAGTCTGGTCCTAATCACCTAAAAAACAAAAAAACAAAACAAAACAAAAAAAAAAAGCATGTGACAAAAGAGTTTGACAATTTTGAGATACAACATGATTGGAATTCTCCAACCGCGTGTAATACAGAGAGAGATGGATGTAGTGGTTCCAGTGACACTAGACAGGTAAGAAAGGGCTGAATCAAACTAACGTGCTCCATGGCAAATGACTTTTTGATGGTGACCGTAAGCATGAGATGAAATCTATTGTTCTTAACAAATGAAGAGAAATATAGTATATCACATATGACTCAGACCTGTACCAGTAAATGACTGGTCGAAAGAAGGGGAACAGGAGAAGGAAAGGGAGGACATGGGCAAGAAGGAAAGAGTGGTGGTCTGCATATAAGCTGTAACAGTAGGCTTGCAGGCAGCAAACCAGTTGCCCACATGCAAATAAAAATAAACTGGAAAAAAAAAAAAAAAAAAAAAAAAAAAAAACAGCATGGATTTTGTGTGTGAAAAAAGGCAGACAAAATGGCCAGTGTAGCACCAAACCTCTCACTGATGTATGAACAGTAGCAATGCCGCATGCTAAGAGTGTTAAATGATCATTATTTCAACATATGCCTCTCCATGATCAAGAAATGCTTGAAGTTGAACAGACAGCCATGCTGTTGAATCCTTCTTGTACATTACACCTGAAACTCACTTCACTGAACAAAGGCACTTGAAATTCTTGTCAACTGGTGTGATGTTTCATGTCACACTCAAGCAGCAAAACACTAAAACTGGTCATGTAGCATGCACTGCTTGACTGACTTTTTGTTCAATTCTTTGGTTTATAACCCACAGGCCATGACTGTACTGTCCATTTTTATTCTGCTAAAAAGCTGAATTTTATGGAGTTTGCCATACTTTTCACATGTAGATAAATCACCTGATCTTGTAGTCCTTCTCAAGTGAAAGTAGTTCATTGATACTCTGTGCATTCTAAAACATCAATGAAAGTCATTTCATTTGACCTTAATCATGGCAGATTGGATGAGTATATTTATATGACATGCTGCTTAAAGTTGTAACGCATACAGGAGACAATCATTGCATCTTGGTAAATTGTTAAACATTCTAGCGATGCACTGGCCTGAATTCTTGTGGATCTCATTAGAATTTTACGCATGCACATCTGTGCATAATATTCAACACTGCTGAGCATGTACTCATACATGTGTATCCTCTCTCTCTCTCTCTCTCTCTCTCTCTCTCTCTCTCTCTCACACACACACACACACACACACACACACATTCACCAGGTGCGGTCGTCAAAGCGTACTCTTGGTCGTGTTATTGTTTGTGGGCAACCAAGTTCCACTATACAGATGCTCACAAATGCTGACATATATCTGCTTGAGCCTTGAGCCTATTCTTTTACTGAAGAAAGTGGGCCTCGTCTCTTTGCATTATATAATCAAGTTGGTCCAGCGACGTATACAGCCAGATGAATCAGAAAATTGAATCACTTCTCAAGGGATAGATCATTGAATAAACCAATCGTGCGAACCCTTTCACGAACGTCACGTCACATCTTCAGCTGGCACTGACTGGACAAAGTCACAAATATGCACACCTACCCTACAAGGTCCACATTAAAACTCACAATTAGATTTCTTACCAGATAAATGTACTTTCCAGCACCATTTTGAGCTCAGTTGGCAGGAACGCAGTAAATAAACAATGAGTCGAGTGACTATACAATGAGAAGCCTTGACATTTGTATTTTTAAACGTGTCATCCTCTGAGTGTGTGTGTGTGTGTGTGTGTCAAGGTTCAAAATAGGGACAAAATCTTAACAGATTCATTAAGCCTCACGGCTTATAATTTGTCCCATCATTCAATGAAAAATAAGTTAACCTCAAGGTCATAAGCATGCTCAAGATATTTAAACATCGTAATCAAATAATACATCTATTAGCATGTTACCTTTGTCTATAAGATTTTTGAAAGCATTTAAATTAGGTGCCACGTTTATATTTGGTGCAAGTTGATTCCAATAAGGTGCAACTCGATTACTGAAAGTGAATTTTCTTCTGTTAGTACGGCTAAACTCAATGTGAATTTTATCAGTAGGGTTTCTTGTTTTATCGAAGTTGGATAAAGTAAAAAATTTAGTAGGGTCAATATCATCAACATGATAAAAACATTTGTAGGCTTGAATCAGGTCACCCCGTAATCGTCGAGCTTTCAAAGAGGTAATTTCAACTTTTCCAATCTATCTTGATATGGTAGGTCTTTCAATTCCTTTATCAATTTAGTAGCTCTCCTCTGTACTTTTTCTATTGCGGAAGACTGTCTTTCAAATATGGATACCAAACAATATTTCCATACTCAAGGATCGGCCTGACTAGGGCTTTATATAATTTGAGAAAAGTATCTTTATTTAGAAAATCAAAAGAACGCCGTATGATTCCGATCACTTATTTGCCTTATTTACAACATTGTACACATGATTATCAAAAAGTAAATTTTTATCAAAAATGACCCCCAAGTCTTTTCTCTTCACATTTGGTTATAACTGTCTGAGTACCTTTAATAACATAGTCATGCTCGGAATTCTTTTTGCCAATATGCAGTACTTTGCATTTTAAAGCATTAAAATACAAGTTCCATGTCTCAGACCATCTTTCCAAAGTATCAATATCCATTTGTAACAATTTATGATTTTCTGTTGTATTATAAATTTTAGTATCATCATCAGCAAAAATCTTACAGAAACTGTGTAATGATTGAGGGTAAATCATTTATAAAAATTGTGAATAATACAGGGCCAAGAATACTACCTTGCGGAATTCCACTCTTCACCAATGTTTTACTAGAATAGGTAGCCCCAACTTTAACTCGCTGAGTTCTATTCTTTAAAAAATCCCTGATCCAATTTAAAACATGGCCTGAAATTCCATAAGAACCTATTTTATTAGTAATTTTTCATGTGGCACTGTATCAAAAGCCTTACGAAAGTCAAAATATATTATATCAATAGATTTTCCTTTATCAATCATCTGAGTCAAGTCTTCCATGACCTCCAATAATTGAGTAGAACATGAACGATGTTGTCGAAAACCCATGCTGACTCTGGACGTAAAGGTTGTTTGTCTCCATATAATCAACTATGACATCACGAATGACTGACTCCAAGACTTTACCTATTACACTTGTTAAGCTGACGGGTCTGTAATTACCTGGGTCAGTTCTAATACCTTTTTTAAATATAGCTATCACATCAGCTGTTTTCCAGTCGGATGGAACAGATGCATCTTCAATTGATTTATTAAATAGCACACATAAAGGTAAGGATAATTCATTACTCAATTCTTTTAATAATTTAGATGGAATTTTATCAGGTCCTTGTGCTTTATATGGCTTCAGTGCGCTAAGTTTTTGCTGTACAGCTGCAGGAGTAATTATTATATCCGATAAAGTATTCCATCTGACCTTGATGCAAAATCTAATTTAGGAAGATTACTCGTGTCCTCTTCTGTAAAACACTAGAGAAAAAATTATTTAATGTATTTGCTTTATCTTTATCTACATCCGATACAGCCGTGTCTCCATTTGGCATTTTTAATAAACTTATGGTTGGTTTGCATTTCATTTTAGATTGTACATACATACTTCCAAAATATTTTGGGACTTTCTTTACATTGATCTGCAATATTTTTTTCATATTCCTTTTTTGCCTTATTAATTGATTTGTTACATTTATTTCTCATAGTCACATATTTTAAATAATCTTTACCACCTTTGGTGTTTAAAAATCTTTTAAACAGCTTATACTTCTTTTTTTTACTATTCTCATAGCTGATTTGTTCATCCACATGGGAGTTACCTTAATATGTTTTCTATTTTTCACTTTTGGAATATTTCTCTCTCCATAGTAGCATGAATTTTATCCTTAATAATTTCCCAACACTCATTAACATTTAAATCATGCAATATAGTCCAGTCAATGTTACCTAATTCTGATCTCATTTGATGAAAGTTACCCTTTTTTAAGTCAAATCTCATCTCAAACAATTTTGGGTCTTATCCGTAACTTCGCTGCCCCTGTAGCCAGCTCCATCGTGTGTATATTTCAGGCCCAGCGTCTCACTGGAAGTTGATAAAACAGGACGATGACGAAGCCCGGCGAGCATCTGCTTACCAGTTATACATTAAAAAATTTAATAGATTAATAAAAGCCACTAACGAAGTCGAATTTCGTTTCTTTCAATTCAGAATCAATTTTATCTTCAATACCAACAAAATAAATTGTTGTGTTAAAGGGTAAGATGCTGAAGAGAGATTTTTCCAAAAAAAAAATTGTCATGATGTTCAGTCATAATTTTGTCCCCATGTATTAAAAAAAAAAAAAAAAAAAAACTACTAGCGTCTGCTTGGTCAATAGAACAGCTGGTATATACCCATTCTTCACAATTCATGTCTCAATCCCCCGCCCCGCCCCACCCCTAGATGACTGGAATGGTCCTCGTTGATTCGATGGAAAAAAACAACAACAGCAGGCGTGGATTTGCCAGTATTTGTTTCTCAATGTAAACACAACCCTTCTCTGTCTGTCTCTGTCTCGATCTCTCTGTCTCGATCTCTGTCCGCTCTCTCTCTCTCTCTCTCTCTCTCTCTCTCTCTCTCTCTCTCTCTCTCTCTCTCTCTCTCTCTTTCGCTCTCTCTCTCAGTGGACTTTTTTCTTCCTCGTTATCAATTTCTCTATTAAAGTCTGTTGTTCCAACCGTTCTTTTTATTTCTTGAAATTCATCTATGTGTCGACCTTAATGAAGGAACAACTCATCCACATTTGTTTGTCTGTATTTTTGAAAATATGTATGTTTTTGTTAAAAGTTTTGCAAGTTTTAGTCGCTAGGTATGCTTTGTTAGTCCCGTAGAGGGGCAAGGGCCAGATGAAAAAGACATGTTTGCTTATCTGTTACCCTTGGAAATAAAGATCATCATCATCATCATCATCACCATCATCTCTCTCTCTCTCTCTCTCTCTCTCTCTCTCTCTCCTCTCTCTCTCTCTCTCTCTCTCTCTCTCTCTTCTTCTTCTTCTTCTTCTTCTTCTTCTTCTTCTTCTCTTCACACACACACACACACACACACACACACACCTGAAGATCCCCGGGATACAATAACACAGATACGTACACGTACTTGCATATTCGTGTGAAATACAAATGCAAGAAACCTACTGATCAAGGCTTTTACGGTGACCGAGCCTTGAATATTGCTAAGGAAGAAGATACAAACACACAACTGTCACTTGTTTAATTTCAGTTGACGTCGTGCCTGCTGCCAGTGTGTGAGAAAAACATCAAACTACCCTCAAATGAACTGATTTTCGGATTCCATGATGGGCGAGCTTACCGAGAAGTCGTTTGTGGGAAACCTTTTCACAATCCTCGGACATAGCACTTTTCCATGCAGTCACCTCTCTTTCAGCGTGAAGATAACTACTTTGTCCAGCGTTTTTCACCTTTGTGTGTATAAACGTCGCAGGCCGTTGTGTGCTCGCGCTGAGTTTGCGTTTATGTGAATAAGAACTTACATAGATTGCTAGTTTGTTGATATGCACAATGTATACATATATGGGCGCAAATAGATGACATTTTCAATTTATTTATTATCACTAACATAACGTAGGTCTGTTCCGCAGAGAACCAAGGGAGGTTATTATCAGATGCCTAGAATTGAAAGTGAAAGGACGCGCAAGACCAGCGCACATGATCCGTCACAATGAAGCATGTCTTCCTGTGTGGCTTTAACGGGTTCCAGCAAATCCAGCTCACGAAGGACTGGTTTAAATCATTTGTTGACAAAATTGATGAACATGAGGAAAGAAATTCACAGAAACGGGCAGTAAATACGGGAGAAAGCACCTTCCAGACCCATGCCAAAGAACGTGATGCAGACTCGTCTGGATGTCTCGTCAGAATTTGTACTGTAAACAACAAAATTGATATTCACCATGCGGCAGTGACGTGGACAAGAATAGGAATTACAGTGGTGACAGGTTATGATTCCTTGATTTGAGCTTGTGCATGTGTGCGCGCACGCGTGTGTGTACGATCAATATGTTGATCATTCAGACACTAAAAGAGGGGATTCACTGAGAACCAGAATCTTAGGATGTATCAAGCCCATTTTCTTTTGTTACTTTTCCTAGCACGAGAGGGAGAAGGGAGGGGAAGGATGTGTGGTCACTATATTGTTTAGGCTTGTAGGTCCACTCCAAGTATGTTTGGCATTCTGCCAGTAGTGTCCTGCACAGTTTTTTTGGCAGGCTGTCTCGTTCCCAGATTGAAGAATCCCTGGATTTAGTTTTGGCTCGAACGAGGCAGAACTTCAAGTCATGCCCTCAACCCTGCCAAAGGAGGAGGGGAACAAGCTTCACTTGCAAGCAGGGGCAGTGGATGAGACTGATGTAGATCTTGTACAGCATGCACAGCCTGGTTTTGCCCATCTGATCACCTGAGTAGGCAGCCCAATGAGTGAGTGTGTGTGTGTGTGTGTGTGTGTGTGTGTGTGTGTGTGTGTGTGCGTGTGTGTGTGTGTCCCTGATACAATTCACATAAAGCTGAAACTCCATTTTACAGGTGGACAAGCTTTGCATGACTTTTTGATGGTCAGGTCAGATGCTAGATTTTGGATCATGTACATGCATGAGTACACAATAAAACATGCTACTGGCAGTAAAGTAAGCAGGAAGTCAGTAATGCTTTAATACTGACATTGATGACCCATGACCATATTGAATCATCGTCTCTGTGGGTCACCCTTTGTCGCAAGGTCACCCTTGACAAAACCAGTTTTTCCATCATCCTCTACTCAGCTGATTTGTGTTAACGGAGTTGCTTTATTTATATTCTGTATAAAATGTAAATACCCAATGTTACAGAATTGTACTTGAATAGGCATCAGTGAAAACAATCGCCTTTTTGAAAGGGAAGTAAGCCATATGTGTGTGTATCTACATAAGCCATATGTGTGTTATCTACAGCTATAGCGAACATGTTTGGAGAGTTGCAGGCTATATTCATTATAATGACAGTGACATTACCCAAATAGAACATTGTTCTCATCTACCTACTTTCTGATTTCAGTGTGGCGGACAGGACAATGATTTATAGAACTTTCAGTAACAGACAATGATTTATAGTTAAGTCATAGACAAAGATTTATAGTTAAGTCATAGATAATGATTTATAGTTCAGTAATAGACAGTTATTTATAGTTCACTAATAGACAATAATTTATAGTTCAGTAATAGACAATGATTATAGTTCAGTATAGACTATGATTATAGTTCAGTAATAGACAAGGATTTATAGTTCAGTAATAGACAATGATTTATAGTTTAGTAATAGACAATGATTCAAAGCAAAAAATCCCTTTATTCCAACTCGCCAGCCAGTCTCACTATCCAAAATGGAGAGTGAGAAATAAAAGCAATCAAGCATATTGTTCACCTTGACCAGACTGACAGTTAACATTCGAGAGAAAAACAAAAACAAAACCAAAAAACACAGAGACTTATTTTGACAAAGAAATTGTATATTTCAGGCGCCCCATCAGATGAAGGTATTGTGCCAAGGCATCAGCACACTACTGTGGTGTGTGGTTATAGCAACCAGCAGCGGCAGCAGGTGTCAACACCTCTTCAGCTGGTCATGGACGACTGTAGGCTGTGGACCTGCAATGAGGGAGATTTTCTACTTCAGCAGGAAGATGAGTTGGTGCTGCTGAAAGAAGACCATGACCAGACTGAAAAGTTGAGGGTGGTGACAGTGCCTGGCAGGGACTTGGAGGAGTTGGAGCGGTGTGCCCACTGGCCCAAGTTTGGCGTTGTGTGTGGATCTGGAGCTGAGTTTGTTGTGAGTTACGGTGAGAAACGTTGACTTCTGTAGGTCTATGTGAGGCTGTTTTTGCGGTGTGTGTTTCACATTTATGGATGTTTTTTTTGTGCTTGACTATGAGGAACAACTTTGTGGAGCATGTAATCAAGAACAGATAAGAGATGAGTTTCATTTTGTTATGTTAAGCCCCAAAATACAGATTCCAGGGCAACATTCATATCTGGGAAATATGCTTACAAGTGTTAAATGGCTTTATTGTTTTTTGTAGATGATTTTCTGATGACAAGATGTTCAGTTTCAATGAATTTATGAAAGAAAATAGTTTAACATGGTTGATTTCATGATTCAGTCTCTGGTTATTTTACCATTTGGCCATGGTGGTTAAACCAACTGTTCTTTGTGTATTGTCACAGATAGTATGTGTTTGTGTGGTTTTCGTTGGTGTTTTTAGGTGTGTGTGTGTGTGTGTGTGTGTGTGTGTGTGTGAGTGTGTGTGTGTGTGTGTGTGTGTGTGTGTGTTTTCAAATTTACATATCCCATGCCCCTTAGTGAGGGGACACAATTACAGGATATAATAAATCTGTAAATTTTTGTGTCAGTGTATTAAGTCATGCATGTGTGTACATTTGTGTGTTATTTTGTTTTGTATGCAAATGATATGATATGCCTGTGTGTGTGTCTTAGAGTGTTGGAGCTGACAATTACCCATGCACCTGTATGCTTATCAGATGGCATCTCACTTGGAAAACTGTCAAGCTTTCACAGAAGTCAAGGAGACTGTGATGAGTCGGGTGTGACCCGAAGCAAGAGGAGGCCACTCTGATTCTGACGTGCCTGGACTCGGGACTGAACATACAGCATGTCAGCTGTGGCCTGGAGCACTCTGTGTTGCTGACCTCCCATGGCGCCGTGCTGTCCTGCGGCTCAGGCAGGTAACATGATAGTCACTCTCTCTGGGCCAGCAGTGCAGGCTCTTGCTTGTGTTTGTTTGTATGTATGTATGTCTGCTGGGTCAGCTGACAATACTTGAGAGGACCCTAATTTTTTTTTTTTTTTTAAAGATTGTATACAACTATAAACTATTTTCATGAATTTTTTCCCCTATTTTTTCTTTTGTAGGATCGTATACAGTTGTGAATTGTTTTCTTAAGTTTCATTATATCTTATATTTTGAGGCCTTCAGATGCAAGACGAATAAAGGTCAAAAAAGAAACGCATTTGATGTGTTGATCAATAGATCTTCATGTGCACAAGTAATAGTGCAACCCTTGGTTGTTGTTGTTGTATTTTGCAAAATACTTTTGGATTGTCTTCAGTTTGTGACAAGCTCCTAGCATAACACTATCAGTCTCCAAAATCCCTTGAAGTCGAGGACTGGCAGTCTGTAGCACGCAGTTCATGTCAGGTTGTTGTCAGGCAGTCCACCAGACGTGATACTACACTGCTGCTGAGGCACTGTGGTGGTGTTTACTACTTCAACCCCAAACACAAAACTGCATTTTAAGGGCTTGGAGACCAAATCATAGAGCAATAGGAGTTTGATAGAACGGCAGGCCAGTAAAAGTGAAGAAATTGATACAACTCTCCCAGTATTTGTGATCATTGGGGGTTATGTGATGTTTACCACAGATACTTTCAACAACACACAGATTCTATGATTGAGAATACCATACATGACTTGAAGCGCAACACCACCATAGAGTAAAAATTTAACCAGAAAAGAAGGTGATGAATGTTACTTTTGTTGACCACTTTGACACAGAGTGTTTGTTACACTTTGACACAGAGTGCTTGTTACCAGTGTCAGTCAGGACCTTGAACATGAAGTTCCAAGAAAACCATACATCCATTCCAGTGGAGGAACATCTGTGATCATCCCAGTTGCAATGTCCTCAACCAGTCCTCTCAGTTTCCAGTAACCTCCGGAAAAAAAAAATTCAGGGGAAGATGATACCTCTCTTTCCATTGCAAATAGAGTTACCTTTTCTGAGTTTGTGGGTGAAGCAAAGAGATCCAGAGAGTGGAATATTTCATTTGAAGCACGGAGCCAGGATGATTGGGACATGGATTGGCTGCAATACAGGTGCACCGTTTCACAGCCAGGTTTTGGCATGTTCTCTCCCTTAGTGGTCGGAGAAGCTGACAGATGGGGCTGCAGTGCTGGGGGGGGGGTGCCCACCGGCGGCATCAGTACCATGAAACTGAGGAGTTTATCTCACTGCTGTGTTGTTGTTGTTGTTGTGGTTGTTGTCGCTGTTGTTGTTGTTGTACCCTGGCTGAAAGACTTCAGGAATCATCAGAACAGCCGAAGCACTTGAACACTATGGTACAAATGCATCAGGTAGGGATGAGAACATTACGTGTGTGACCGTTTTTGATTACCCCCACCACGTGGGCAGCCACACCTCGACTTCAAGGGATTTTGGAGACTGACAGTGTTGACAATCCCCGCATAACTATGCAGAGCATAACAACATTTTGATGTAGCCTTGGTGTTCTAGCCCATGTCAATTGGTCTGACACAGCCTTAAGCCAAGGCTTGTTTCTCTCACTAAAATCGAGCTCTAACACAGTTTACAGATTTCTGAACATCATTTGTCACCAGGAGTTTAGTGTGTGATGCTTTTGCAGCCACAGAGATACGGTCTGTAGTTTACAATATATGTAATTTGCTTAATCGTGATTACAATTTTGAATTTGACTGTAAACAGTGGCGTAGTAAGGGAAGTTAGAGATCTGTTGGGATATTATCACTGATACTGTTTCTTGAATGTAATGAATCATTATATTCATAACTGTTGTCACTGGAAACTGCTTGAAGATAGTTTACATAGTGTGTTGAAACCCTTGCCAAAGTCTTGGCTAGTCAGGATGTGCTCAGCTGCCAGGATGTAGAGCTGATATCACAGTAAGCTGCTGAGCAAACGGCCGATCTGTCAACATCTGTATTCTTTCTAATGATCATCACAGTATCTTTTAGTGCTCAGATTATAAAACACATAGAGGGCTGGATTACAGCTTATCATCTGGGAAAGTCTGGCCCTTTTGTGAGCATACCTTTTGGTAAAGAGAGTGCTGGACATCACTGTGTTTTGCCTGCAAATGAGTGCAACAGTAAACAATATTGTTTTTTCTCCCATTGGTTAGATCTAGATCATTTGTGTTTGTGTGTGTGTGTGTGTGTGTGTGTGTGTGTGTGTGTGTGCGCGCGCGCGTACGTGCGTGCGTGCTTGCGTGTGTGCTCACGCGCATGTGTCTGTGGGTATGTATGCTTTGTGTGTATGCTTTGTGTGTGTGTGTGTGTGTGTGTGTGTGTGTGTGTGTGTGTGTGTGTGTGTGCGTGCACACATGTATGTGTTTATATATGCGTATGCAAACGTGGGGTGGTTACATGAATGTGTATCTGCATTACGTATACTTGCATGTGTATGTGTGTGTGTTTGCATATGTATGAGTTTGTGTGTGTGTGTTTGCATATGTTTGTGTACATGTGTGTGTGTGTTTTCAGCCGTGGGTCAACTAGGACATGGAGCCCTGGAGGATGAACAGGTGCCACGTGTGTTGTCAGCTTTCGAGGGTGTGCTGTGTACTTATGTGGCTGCCGGAGGTTGGCATTCAGCTGCTGTCACAGGTGGGCGGGTTTGGGTTTTCAGCCAGTCGTTTTCATAGTGAAATGCTTCCCCTGTCTTTGAAAGTTTGTGCACAAAGTATGTGTGTGTGGGTGTAGTTACATATGTGTTTGTGTGTGTGTGGTGTCTCTTGCTTTTTCACTAGCACACACACATATATATTACACACACACACACACACACACACACACACACACACACACACACACACACACACACACACACACAGAGTTGCTAAGAATTACTTGCTGTTTGTTGCAAACTCATTTCATGAGCATTCAGTCCATTGTTTGACTGTAGAAAGAAACTCATGGAGAGCATGGCAGTAGAGAGTCTTCAGAAGAGAAGCCCCCTTCAAGCAAGTGTTTTGGCCCTTATCTCCTGACACTCTAGAGGGGTTGGGGCACACCCGGTTCATGACTCTGGATGTCCCTCTGCTGCCCCTTTTTTTTCCCATCTTGGGATGAGCCAAGGCTGGGATTCGAACCCATGCCCCTCTGGACATGTTCATTTTCCACTTAATGACTCGCACTCTAACCACTGAGCCACTGGGACTCCTGATATTTGTAGGAAAGTTAAGCCTTATGAAGTTCACTTTTGTTCCTCCTTGACCAGATCCAGCTTGAACAGCCTCTGCCGCTTCTGCCATTGCTTTCAGGGCTCTGTTTTTTTTCCCTCCCTGCAATAGAGCTGTTTCATGAGGCTGTATGCAGACGTTCCCACAAACCCCCTAGCTCCAATTTGCAGCAGTGAGGACTTTGACCTGATAGCCTTCTCTCCTCAGGCTGTTTGCCAGATCAGCATACTTTTCAGTCTTGTAGATTTGAGCTGCCTCCATTCTGTTCTCATATGGCACTGTGAGCTCGGATCATGATCAGCTGCTTGGTTGACTGAGATGGACTACTATGTCTGGTCTCATGCCTCTCTTGCTGATGATCTCTGGGTGACTCTTCCATTCTGGGAGGTCTGCAGTGCACTCCCAGTCATTTGCCCCGTCCCAACAGACTCTGCCTGCATGTTCCAAGTGGCACTGTTGTTCTTGGCCATGATTTGCTGCTCCTCCTGCCATGAAGAATGTTGTGGGTGCTTTTGGAGTCCTGATTTTCCCAGACTACTTGTACAATCTCTCTGAGCGCTTGGTTGTGTCTCCATGTGTACCTTCCTTGAGCCAGGGCTACTTTACATGAGCTTAGGATGCTCCACTGTTTGTTTCTCATGGCAGAGGGAGCATGCAGGATTGTCTGTTTTTCCCCACTTCACCAGGTTTGCATTTCAGTCCTTTGTTGATAGATATGATTAAGTTCTGTCCTTTTAACAGTTCACAGCTGCTCCAGGCAATCAGTCAGTCTATCAAGATTATATTGTTTGTGAAAAAAATGAAGAAATTTACCAGCTGCCGTGGCGAAGTGGTTAGCGTCGCGGACTCCCGGCTGGGAGGTCGTGGGTTCGAATCCCATCAGAAATCATGTGGGTTTTTCTGCCCCGACCGGCTCCTACCCAGAGTTGAGTTTGCTGCGGACTCAGTTGGGAAGACTGGGACCACACAGTCGAGTTTCATCCACTAAATGGACGCGTTTCTGAGAGTGTTGCTCAAATTTCCTGACCAACACTGCAGGTGTCTGTATCTCTCGGGCCTGGTTGACGCCGGGATATATTATGAAAAGGAAGCGTAGAGTACAGCCCTGTCATGTAGTCTCAGACCGAAATGGAAATCCGTAGCATCATCTTAATCATCCTCATTGTCATCGATCAGCATAAAAAAAAAAAGTCTCAAATTCTGTGGCCCTTCATGCCCTGCTCTCATGGTGACCTCAGTTTCGATGTCCTATCCACGTCTGTGGCTTTGGTTTGGTTCCGTCGGGGTCACCGGTATCGGCGAGTCCATGGGGGCTGTCGTGGACGGACGTGGTGGTGCCCTCCGGAGGGGAGAGCTCACTCACGCCGGCTCCGCTACTAAGCAATTATTGTCGTCAGTAGGGGGCTTAGTAGGTGGTGTCCTGCGAATGTTAGATCAGACCAGGCGCCACTGAACACCACTGAAGTGACTCGGCAGCAGTGCAGTGTCTCCTCCGGTGGGTTGCCTCTTGACGACTTGACATTGACTGCTCCCTGTGGATTGCCGGTGCCGGGGCTGCGGCGGGGCCGACTGGGCCGTGGCTGTGGACAGGGTGTCGGAATGAGCGGCGTGGGTGCACTGCCTCTGAGGTGGCGCAGAGGTTGGGACAGCAAAAAAAAAAAAAAAAAAAAAAAAAGAAGAAAATTTAGGTTCACATCAATGGAAATGAAAACTTGTGGGTTTTGTTAAAAAAAAAAAAAAAAAAAATTATTCAGTCAGGCAGAGCTTCTCCATAAAGATTCTTCAAAATAAACTCCTGGTTTTTCTTTCCCTCACAGTACCACTCTGCAGTCATTTTCTATACAGACCAATTCTTGGGGGTTAAGCTGGAAGGCTCCTGGTGAGGAAAGGACATTTTCCTATCACCTGCTCCAGAGTCTAGAAGACTGTTGGGGCGCCATAGAAGACTTTGCAACCAGCTGCCTCCACTCCTTCTGGTTCTCAAATGCCCTTAGACAGTTGCTGAGTGTGAGGACAGCCCATGCACTGATGTTGTCCTCCCATCTCTTTCTCTGTTTTCCTCTTCTGCCTCCTCCCACTGTTCCTTGCAGAATGGTTTTGGCAAGTCCTGTTGATCTTGATACATGACCATACCATCTCATTTTCCAATCTTTTCAATGTGGACAACAGGTCTTCATATGGTACAGTGGCTTGCCTTACTCCGGTCTGGACCTCTATGTTGGTAATGTGGTCTCTGTATGTGATGCCAAGGATCTTGCAGAAGCATCTCATCTCTAATGCCTGAAGTCTTCTCTCAAGTTCAGCTGTCAGAATCCACGCCTCACAGGCATACAGAAATATGGCACTGACCAGGGAATGCGTCAGTTAAATCTTGGAACTGATTGTGATGTTTCTGTCACTCCAGATGGGTCTCAATCTGGCTAGCCCTGCTGTCATTTGCGCAACTCTGGAGAGCACTTCAGGTTTTGATCCCAATGGACCCAATCCCTGATCATCACCCTCCAGCAAGATGACACTGAAGATTCTTTTGAACAGACTGAATTCGCAAGCAGAGATCATCGGTAAAGAACAGGCAGGGTTTTAGAGCAGGTCACAGTACCACCAAACAGATTTTTAACTTGAGAAGAATGTATGAGAGATATCATCAACACCAGCAGGACCTCTACCACATCTATATGGATTTTACAAAAGCCTTCGATAAAGTGTAGCCAGCCTTATGGGTGACCATGAGACTGTACAACATCAACGCCAACCTTTTCAGGACCATGGAATGCCTCTGTGACAAAGCCACCAGCGCAGTCTTCCTCAGTGATATCATAGGAGACTGGTTCAAGACAACTGCTGGAGTGAGGCAAAGCTGTTTACTCTCTCACCCATTCTATTCAACATTTACCTGGAGAGAATCATGACTGACGCACTGGAGGGACATCAAGGCTGAACAAGCATTGTTGGCAGAATAGTCACAAACCTACACTTTGCTGATGACATCGACGGTTAGCAGGAGAAGAGCAGGAGCTAGCCAAACTTGTAGAGTACCTTGATAAATGTTCTGCAGCATTCAGAACGGAGATGAACGCTGAAAAAACAAAACTTATGACCCACACTAACAGCATCAGTGCTAACATTGTTATCAAGGGAGAGAGCTAAAGACAATTCAGAGTTTCAAGTACCTCGGGGAATTGTTTAGTTGAAGGACAACTTACAGAGATTTAATATTCACTCCTTCCATCCACTGCCTCCTCACCCCCCCCCCCCCCCTCCCATTGCCATTTCCTCTCCTCTCCCTCTCCCCTTAGCCACACCCCTTCCCCTAAATAGAAAGTGTCAGTTATTTACTTCTATCTCTTGTTCTGGTCTCAGATGTTAGTTATGTTCAGGTTTAATGCTCACACCTACATACGGTGATGTGGCAGACAGGGATAATCTTTAGGGGAAGGTGACCTGCCTTACACTACTCAACACCACCAGAATGACAAAACGTTTGAATTGGTTGCAAAAATTGTAATTTTCATGTTTAGTGCAGGCAAGATTTGAACTGACAACATTTGACTGCAACATGGTGCTGTACCAACATGGTGCTGTACCAACATGGTGTGGACCAACATGGTGCTGTACCAACATGGTCCTGTACCAACATGGTGCTGGACCAACATGGTGCTATACCAACATGGTCCTGTACCAACATGGTGCTGGACCAACATGGTGCTGTACCAACATGGTGCTGGACCAACATGGTGCTGGACCAACATGGTGCTGTACTAACATGTTGCTGTACACCCAGCCGCCGTGGCGAAGTGGTTAGCGTCGCGGACTCCCGGCTGGGAGGTCGTGGGTTCGAATCCCATCAGTCATGTGGGTTTTTTTCTGCCCCGACCGGCTCCTACCCAAAGTTGAGTTTGCTGCGGACTCAGTTGGGAAGACTGGGACCACACAGTCGAGTTTCATCCACTTAATGGATGCGTTTCTGAGAGTGTTGCTCAAATTTCCTGACCAACACTGCAGGTGTCTGTATCTCTCGGGCCTGGTTGACGCTGGGATATATTATGAAAGGAAGCGTAGAGTACAGCCTTGTCATGTAGTCTCAGACCGAAATGGAAATCCGTAGCATCATCTTAATCATCATCATCCTCATTGTCATCGATCAGCATAAAAAAAAGTCTCAAATTCTGTGACCCTTCATGCCCTGCTCTCATGGTGACCTCAGTTTCGATGTCCTCTCCACGTCTGTGGCTTTGGTTTGGTTCCGTCGGGGTCACCGGTATCGGCGAGTCCATGGGGGCTGTCGTTGGACGGACGTGGTGGCGCCCTCCGGAGGGAGAGCTCACTCTCACGCCGGCTCCGCTACTAAGCAATTATTGTCGTCAGTAGGGGGCTTAGTAGGTGGTGTCCTGCATATGTTAGATCAGAACAGGCGCCACTGAACACCACCGAAGTGACTCGGCAGCAGTGCAGTGTCTCCTCTGGTGGGTTGCCTCTTGACGACTTGACAGTGACTGCTCCCTGTGGATTGTCGGTGCCGGGGCTGTGGCGCGACCCGACCGGACTGTGGCTGTGGACGGGGTGTCGGAATGAGCGGCGTGGGTGTGCACAGCCTCTGAGGTGGCGCAGAGATTGGGACAGCAAAAAAAAAAAACAAAAAAAACATGTTGCTGTACCAACATGGTGCTGTACCAACATGGTGCTGTACCATCATGGTGCTGTACCAACTGATCCAACCAATTAATGCTGGTGCTCAGCCAACATGGTGCTGTACTAACATGTTGCTATACTAAATTGGTGCTGTACCAACATGGTGCTGTACCATCATGGTGCTGTACCATCATGGTCCTGTACCAACATGGTGCTGTACCAACATGGTGCTGTACCAACTGATCCAACCAATTGATGCTGGTGCTCTGCCAACATGGTGCTGTATCAACATGGTGCTGTACCAACATGGTCCTGTACCAACATGGTGCTGTACCAGCATGGTCCTGTACCAACATGGTGCTGTACCAACTGATCCAACCAATTGATGCTGGTGCTCTGCCAACATAGTGCTGTATCAACATGGTGCTGTACCAACATGGTCCTGTACCAACATGGTGCTGTACTAACATGTTCCTGTACCAACATGGTGCTGTACCATCATGGTGCTGTATCATCATGGTCCTGTACCAACATGGTGCTCTACCAGCATGGTGCTGTACCATCATGGTGCTGTGCCAACATGGTGCTGTACCAACATGGGTGCTGTACCAACTGATCCAACCTGGCACTCACCTGCCCCAGAAAGGATCCTCACATGGGTCACTCACAGACTTTTAGTCCTCTCATAGTCAGTGGCATTACTTCTTACATTACAATTCATACATGTGGGAATAGTGGCGTCTCAAACACTGCTAAGTCTCTACAACAACATCAGAACAGGTGGGGGTGGGAATGGGGTTGAGGGTGGAGGAGGGGGGGGGGTGAGTTGGGTCACAGGCTTGTGGGAGAAGCATGGTTGGACACCACAGCCAACAGACCATATCAAACTTTGATGTCTGTGAGTTTGTCTCACTTGGAATTCACCACCATTTGTCTGTCAGTGTGGGCCATATGAAAACGAAGAATTCTCTTTTGTATGTCTGAAGTGTATGGATGAAAAAATGCAACACAAAAGTAACCAGCAGTTATTTTGATGACTTGAAAGTTTTGGAATCTGTGTCATAGATTTATAATTCTTGAACTGTCTTTCCCACTCTGATATGTTTTTCTTACCTTTTATTGTAAAGAAATATGTCTTCCCAGTTAGCGTTTGATTTCTCTATGCACCATGTTTTAATTAAAATAACATGAAAAAGAAAACTTTGAAAGAAAGGAAATGTGATACAAAATGAAGTGGGGAGGATGAAGGTTAAAAAGAAGGAAAGGTCATGTGCATGTGTTTATTTTCACTTGTAACAGTGTTGGCTCAGCATACACATTTATGGGGCATAGTGTGACTCTATATTTTTTTTGTGTGATGAAAACTCTCTTGAATCTTTTTTTTTTTTTTGAGGTATAGCTTTCATTTACTTTCTTAATGTTTAAATCCTCGTAAATTTCTTTTTAGAGTATTATCTTTCATTTACTCTTATGATTTTTATATCATCATATATTTATTTCTTGAACTTATCTTTCATTTACTGTGATGATTTTTTATGTCTCCATTTTTTTTCTTAATTACAGTGCTATTACTTTGAGAGAGAGAGAGAGAGAGAGAGAGAGAGAGAGAGAGAGAGAGAGAGAGAGAGAGAGAGAGCAGTCGGTGACTAGAAAACAGGTTCTGGTGTCATGTGTCACAGACTGTGGAGATCTCTTCATGTGGGGATGGAATGAGAGTGGCCAGTTAGGACTCCCCAGCCCAAAACTCCATTCCTCACACCCCAACACATCACCACAGCAAACAGCAGCAGCAGCTTCCACACCTGCCACAGTCTAGTCACTGTCAGCAGCCCCATCAACAACGTGGACAACACCGACAAGAACATCAGCAAGACTATGCACAACAGCATCAGGAGTTCCAACAGAAGAGGCGAAGTCTCCAGGAATTTGAGCAGCATGGACGGTTCCCTCAGGAACTGAATTGCCCTCATCATCATCAGCAGCAGCAGCAGCAGCAAGAATGCCATCCACAGCCAGAGTCCAGTCGTCAAGAACTTGATCAACATCAGCAGCACCTCTTTCAACATGAGCCACGGCAGCAGCAGGTTCAAGAGATGCCTGATCCCTCACAGGACAGGCCAGCCTCCCTTCACCTGTGGCCACAGGTGGTGGAGGTGGTGCCCAGTCAGGTGTGCCGGCAGGGGGAGGTGGTGGTCACCAAGGTGGCTTGTGGGAGCAGGCACACGGTCATCCTCACAGGTGAGGATATTGAGGGTCGCTGTACAGTTTTGGTGTGTGTGTGTGTGTGTGTGTGTGTGTGTGTGTGTGTGAGCATGCATACTTTGTGTGTGTGTGTGTGTGTGTGTGTGTGTGTGCGTGTGTGTGAGAGGAGAGAGCATGTGTGCATGTGTGTGTGTGTGTGTGTGTGTGTGTGTGTGTGTGTGTGTGTGTGTGTGTGACAGCATGTGTGTGTGTGTGTGTGTGTGTGTGTGTGTGTGTGTGTGTGTGTGTGTGTGTGTGTGCTTGATACATTTTGGCCAAATTTGTGCTTTTTACTTACTTCACACTTTCCACAGGTAGAAAAAGTGGCAGATCTGTACGGATTACAATAGCCAAGCTCAGATTCCTTTATGATTGAATTCATGTCATCCATACACATGCATACACAATCCATCTGAAAAGCGATGTAACCTAGATCTTTAGTTTGTTTGTGTGTTAGCATGTATGGACCAATTTGTCCAAACAGCATAATTTGTCTGACTCGAAATTAGGATGGCACGAAAATGGAAACCCCAGTCCTGCGTGTTCAGAGGTGTGATATGTGTGATGCTGTCTGTTTTTCAGACACAGGAGAGGCGCTCAGTACAGGGTGGAACAAATACGGTCAACTGGGTTTACCACACACGGACAGTGTTGACCAGTTCACCCGTGTTTCGTTTGGTGAAAAAAACGCACAGAAGCAGCGAAGCTGTGGTGTGGAGCATGGAACACAGTGTTTGTTGTGAAGGAATTGCCGGAGATGGAATAAACCTGCTTTTTTTGTTCTTTTTGTTTTTTTTTTTTTTTTTTTAATGAAATCAAGTAAAAGAAAAGACATCAAAGTAAAATTGCTAGCATATTAGCAGTGTCTGTTAGAGTCACAAGTCTGTTATTTTTTTTTAGGATCCACTTGTCCCCTGTGTGTACTGTTAGAGGTCATGAAAATGTGTATGTTTTTGTGTGTGAAGTGGGGCAAGTATGTGTATGGGTTGGAGAGGATAGTGCTTGGCGATAGGTCAGTTAGTGTTAGTGGGCTGGTGAGTTATTCTGTGTGTGTGCGTGTGTGTGTGTGTGTGCGTGCGTGCGTGCGTGCGTGCGTGCGTGTGTGTGTGTGTGTGTATGTGTGCACATGTTCATGGTTTTAAGACTATCTTCCAAAAAGACAGTAAACTACTTGCACAATATATTTGAGATGACAATTGATTTGCCGTTGAAGATGTCTGGAAGAGATGGTGAAATTGTGTCTCAGATTCATTGATGATTAATCTCCCTTGATATGTATACAGGTGTGGATAAGGCTCTGTATGTACTTTTCTTGTTTTTGCATATTGTGTGTGTGTGCATGCATGTGTGTGTGTGTGTGTGTGTGTGTGTGTGTGTGTGTGTGTGTGTGTGTGTGTGCGCTCGAGCAAGCTTGCATGCAGGTGTGTGAGTGTGTGTATGTGTGTGTGTGTGCATGCGTGCATATGAGTGTGCCCGTATGCATAAATGTGTGTTTGTGTGCTTCCTATTTTTCTCTTTTGTTCTCTCTCTTTGTATATGAATATTTGTCCAAAAGACGAAAAAGCTCAAACAAACATACAAAACTGATAATCGGTCAAAAAAGAAGGGATCTGATGCATGTGTTTTATTTCTTCTTCTGCGTCAAACTGTTCCATGGAGTGACACTGTACAGTGTGTAAAAGCCAGGCTATTCACTAGCAGTTATACAAACAAATACCATGCGACACCAGAACATCATTATCTTACCAGATTTTTTCCCTACAGTTATCACCAGTTCAGAAAATGGAAGAAACAACAGCAGTGCAACAATAGGGCTTGTACATTTGACATGCTTCAGTGTTTATGGAAACACCCTAAAGTCTGCTTATATTTATGCTCTGTTGTTAACAAATAATAGCTATTTATGACTCTGTGATTTGTACCAAAGACACTACCAGCATACAGAAGTTGAAAGCAGTAAAGTAGCAGTTGGTTTTTTGTTGTTTTTTTTTTGTTTTGTTTGTTTTTTTTGTTATAGAGCTATGGACTCATTTGCTTTGAAATGACCATAACCATAAGTGTATTAGGTGAGTGCTTTTTTTTTGTATCAATTAGTTACTCCCATGAGCGGTTTCAAAAGCTGATGGATAATTACGTCAAATGAGTGATTCTGAACAAGAACAGCAGCAAAATTTGGTAAATATCCCTTTGGCATTCATAAACTATTACATGTACTTCTTCGTGTGTGTTATGCCAACACAAGCATATTGATTGAACCGCTGAGTTCCTGTAATGTCACTGTGGTTTAATGAAATATGATCACCAGTCACCATGGCACGGTGGAAGCACTGCAGACAGGGAGGTTGTCGGTGACAACATTTTGAGATACCTGGGTATGGAACCAAAGAAAAAAAAAGTGGAGGCTAGTAGATGGGAGTGTGTAACTGTGGCATTTCTTGGCCCATGCTGACTCCTGGCCAGAGTTGTGTGCTGGAATAGCAGGGCATAGGCCACACAGTTTAGTCTCAGTAACTTGAGAGATGTGGCCAGAGTTGTGTGCTGGAATAGCAGGGCATAGGCCACACAGTTTAGTCTCAGTAACTTGAAAGATGTGGCTTTTAGAGCATTGTTCACAGTTCCTGATCATCACTGCACATTTGTCTTAACTTTTAGCCGATGGCGTGCATGGCTCTGTGCGTTGCTCATGGCTCTGCTGCCTACTGCACGCATGGTACCATGCGCTGACTGAGAGCTCTGTTGTCTACGGCGCGCACACATCCGTGCGTTCTTATTTTTTCAAATTCTAGTATCAAACTCTAATGGTCAAAGAGAAATAACTCACACCAGAACTTAGTGGAGATTTCCTGGTAGCCTGACATGCCCTAGTTCTTAAGTTCAAGCAAAGATCATGTTCGCTATCTGCAGCTGAAACAAAGAATGCCTTGCTGGGGTTTTTCCGACCTGAACTGACCGCATTTCTGGCACCGGCCTTTCGTCTGCTAGTCAAAATGCTAGCTCGGTACTGGCAAGTCATTTCTTTAGAACAAGTTATTGAAGAATGTATTCAAGGCGGGTTCCAATAACAAAGGAGAGTCAATCAACAGTGGAGATGATAGGGAAGATGAGGAACGTCTATTTGAAGGTGTTCTTGATTACAATGGCAAAAATAACCGATTCGACTGATTCAGTAACACACTCACAGGCACTTGACTCACAAAATCTCTGTCACCCAAATTCTGTGAAATCGTTAAAAAAATGGATAGCGAAAAGCACCATAACCATAAGTGTATTAGGTGAGTGCTTTTTTTGTATCAATTTGCCATCATGCCATTACTTAACATTGATCGTCAAACTCTGCGCTTGTTTTTATTTCTGTGTGTTTTGGTTACTTTATTTATACATGCATTGTCTCTACGCAGGATCTCTTAGGGTTCTGAAAGTACATTCATCTAAAACTCCCTTTCTTCTTTTCAGACATATGAAACATGATGTTAACACAAACCAAACATAACACTAAAATAAATTCCAAAAATGCCAAAATCACTATGTAGGCAGGGGGCAGCTGTGTGCAGGAGAGGGGAAAACTCATGTTGCATGCATACGCAGGGATAGTGTTAAGAGTGTAGCCTTGCCTCGCAACTTTCTTTTTTGGTTTTGACTCGCTCGCTCCTATGCTGCTCATTCCGATCTTCCCACACAACAGAGCCAGGTGTGCCCTTTAACAGCTCCAGCATCAGCAGTCCACAGAGAGCAATCAATATGTGGTTGTTATGAAGCAACCCTCCACAGAGAGCAATCAATATGTGGTTGTTATGAAGCAACCCACCACAGAGAGCAATCAGTATGTGGTTGTTATAAAGCAACCCTCCACAGAGAGCAATCAGTATGCGGTTGTTATGAAGCAACCCACCACAGAGAGCAATCATATGTGGTTGTTATAAAGCAACCCTCCACAGAGTGCAATCAATATGCAGTTGTTATAAGCTACACACCTGAGGAGACCCTGCAGTGCTGCTGAATCAGTTCTGTGGTGTTCAGTGGAGCGTGATCTGTTGAATCAGGTTAGTGGTGTTCAGTGGAGCGTGTTCTGTTGAATCAGGTTAGTGGTGTTCAGTGGAGCGTGATGTGTTGAATCAGGTTAGTGGTGTTCAATGGGGCATGTTCTGTTGAATTAGATAAGTGGTGTTCTATGGAGTGGGTTCTGTTGAATCAGGTTAGTGGTGTTCAATGGGGCATGTTCTGTTGAATCAGGTAAGTGGTGTTCAATGGAGCGTGTTCTGTTGAATCAGGTTAGTGGTGTTCAATGGAGCGTGTTCTGCTGAATCAGTTCTGTTGTGTTCAATGGAACTTGTTCTGTTAATTAGATTAGTGGTGTTCAGTGGAGGGTGCTCTGCTGAATCAATTCTGTGGTGTTCAGTGGACGGTGTGTTCTGCTGAATCAATTCTGTGGTGTTCAATGGAGCATGTTCTGCTGAATCAATTCTATGATGTTCAATGGAGCGTGTTCTACTGAATCAATTCTATGGTCTTCAATGGAGTGGGTTTTTGCTGAATCAATTCTGTGGTGTTCAATGGAGCGTGTTTCTGCTGAATCAATTCTGTGGTCTTCAATGGAGCGTGTTTTGCTAAATCAATTTTGTTGTGTTCAATGGAGCATGTTCTGCTGAATCAATTCTGTGGCATTCAATGGAGTGTGTTCTGCTGAGTTGGGTAAGTGGTGTTCAATGGAGTGTGTTCTGCTGAATCAGGTAAGTGGTGTTCAATGGAGGGTGTTGTGCTGAATCAGTTCACTGGTGTTCAATGGAGCGTGTTCTGCTTCATACATTCAGTGTGGTGTGTGTCTTTCATTTAACGTCTATCCACTATTCGTGATATTAGACCAACATTCAGTGGTGTTCAATGGAGCCTGTTCTGTTGAATCAGTTCAGTGGTGTTCAATGGAGCCTGTTCTGTTGAATCAGTTCAGTGGTGTTCAATGGAGTGTGCTCTGTGAAAGGGGCTGTGTGTGGTTGTGTGCATAAAGGGGATGTGTGTGGCTGTGTGTAAAGGGGCTGTGGGTGGATGTGTAAAAAGGGGCAGAGTGTGGCTGTGTATGAAGGGGATGTGTGTGGCTGTATTTGAAGGGGATGTGTGTGGGGTGTGTATGAAGGGGATGTGTGTGGGTGTGTATAAAGGAGATGTGTGTGGCTGTGTATGAAGGGGATGTGTGTGGCTGTGTATGAAGGGATGTGTGTGGGTATGAAGGAGATGTGTGTGGCTGTGTAGGAAGGGTATGTGTGTGGCTGTGTATGAAGGAGATGTGTGTGGCTGTGTATGAAGGGGCAGGGTGTGGCTGTGTATAAAGGGGCTGTATGTGGCTGTGTGTAAAGGGGCTGTGGTGGCTGTGTACAAAGGGGCAGAGTGTGTCTGTGTATACAGGGGTAGAGTGTGACTGTGTATAAATGGGCTGTGTATAAAGGGGCTGTGTGTAAAGGGGCTGTGGGTGGATGGGTACAAAGGGGCAGAGTGTGGCTGTGTATAAAGGGGTAGAGTGTGGCTGTGTATAAAGGGGATGTGTGTGGCTGTGTATAAAGGGGTAGAGTGTGGCTGTGTATAAAGGGGTAAGGTGTGGCTGTGTATAAAGGGGATGTGTCTGGCTGTGTATAAAGGGGCTGTGTGTGGCTGTGTATAAAGGGGCTTTGTGTGTGGTTGTGTATAAAGGGGATGTGTGTGGCTGTGCGTAAAGGGGATGTGTGTGGCTGTGTATAAAGGGGATGTGTGTGGCTGTGTATAAATAAAGGGGCTGTGTGTGGCTGTGTAGGAAGGAGCTGTGTGTAAAGGGGATGTGTGTGGTTGTGCATAAAGGGGCTGTGTGTGGCTGTGCATAAAGGGGATGTGTGTGGCTGTGAATAAAGAGGATGTGTGTGGCCGCACATAAAGGGGATGTGTGTGTGGCTGTGTATGAAGGGGCTGTGTGTGGCTGTGCATAAAGGGGATGTGTGTGGTTGTGTATAAAGGGGTTTTGTGTGGCTGTGCATAAAGGGGATGTGTGTGGTTGTGTATAAAGGGGCTATGTGTGGCTGTGTATAAAGGGGCTTTGTGTAGCTGTGTATAAAGGGGGTTTTGTGTAGCTGTGCATAAAGGGGATGTATGTGGCTGTCTCTAAAGGGGCTTTGTGTGGCTATGTATAAAGGGGGCTGTGTGTAAAGGGGATTTTTGTGTGGCTGTGAATAAAGGGGATGTGTATGGCTGTGTATAAAGGGGCTTTGTGTGGCTGTGTATAAAGGGCTGTGTGTGGCTGTGTATAAAGGGGATGTGTGTGGCTGTGCATAAAGGGGATGTGTGTGTGGCTGTGTATAAAGGGTTTTGTGTGGCTGTGCACAAAGGGGATGTGTGTGGTTGTGTATAAAAGGGGCTGTGGGTGGCTGTGTATAAAGGGGCTGTGTGTGGCTGTGTAACCCAGCCGTTGTCTGGTCCAAGTCCAGAATGAGAAATGGGGAAGGTTGTGCGTTGGCCTAGCAACCCGCCACGTAAAAAAAAAAAAGCTTTGCTACAGAAACGCCAACAAGATCCAATCAAAGCTCGGGGGGACGAGCTCAGGGCAGATGCAGCAATGCATTGTATGACGAGTAGGAGTGAAAGCCGAAATTAGCGAATCCCAAACAAGAGGTGAGAGTGGGAGCCTGGAACGTGCGAACGCTGTATGAAGCTGGAAAGACTGCACAGACGGTGAAAGAGATGAAGAAGTATAGACTAAAACATCCTAGGAATCAGTGAGATGAGGTGGACGGACTCAGGCATCATGACCCTTGGCTCAGGAGAGACAGTATGTTATTCTGGGTCGCACCGACGGGCAACATCAAGAGGGAGTAGGTATCATCATGGATAAGGAGGCCAGGAAGAGCTTGATGGGATGGGAGCCAGTCAACTCAAGAATCATCACAGCCAGATTCTTCTCCAAGTATACCAAGACCACCATCATACAGTGTTACGCACCGACAGAACAAGCCACGGAGGAGGAGGAAGACCTGTTCTACAACATCCTACAGGAACAGATAGACAAGACACCACAGCATGACATCCTACATCTTATGGGAGACTTCAATGCGAAAATCGGAGCGGAGAACACCGGGTATGAGACTTGCATGGGACAAGAGGGAGTGGGAGATAGAAATGACAATGGACAGCGTTTTGCAGATGCGTGTCTTGAAAACGGTCTGGTGATAGGTGGTGCCATCTTCCAACACAAAACCATCCACAAACTGACATGGGTATCACCAGATGGAAGAACCAGCAACCAGATAGACCACATTGCCATCAACCAGAAGTGGAGGAGCTTCATGAAGGACGTGAAAGCCATTCGAGGAGCTGACGCCAGCAGTGATCACCATCTTGTGTTATGCAGACTCCAGCTGAAGCTCAAGAGAACACCAAAAAAGAAAAGTGAACGACTCTTTGACTTGAGGAAACTGACCAGTGAGGCGGTGAAAAGCCATTTACCATTGAACTTTCCAATAGATTCCAAGTCCTGGACAGCACACCAGCAGATGACATCAACGCCCTGTGCGACAATGTACAGAAAGCTTTCATAGATACCAGCAAGACTGTGCTGGGCTACACAGAAGAGAGAGGAAGGAATGGATATCAGACGCCACATGGCAACTCATAGAGGAGAGAAAGATCGCAAAAATCGGTACGCTCACTGGAACAGAAGATGAGAGACAAACATCCGCCGAAACGTACAAAGAGAAAAACAAAGAAGTGAAGAAGAGCACAAGCAGACAAGCGACAGTTTGCAGACAACTTGGCAGCAGAGGCCCAAGCTGCAGCAGAGAAAGGAGACTCCAGGACCGTCTATAAGATTACCAAGACCCTAACAGGCGGATTCACCAGCAAAACCACAGTAGTGAAGGACAAGACCGGGAAAGTTTTGACAAAAGACGAAGACCAACTCAACAGATGAGCAGAACATTTTAGAGAGAGAGATATTAAATAGACCGGACCCAGATGAGGAAGCCACCATCGAAGACATGGGTTTCAACTTAGAGATGAGACGTGGACGCATTACCCAACAGGAAATTGTGGAGGCTATCAGGCAGACAAAGGGCAACAGGGCACCAGGGTGAAGACAGAATCACGGCAGACATGCTGAAGGCAGACCCCAAAAAACGAGCGCAAAGGCTTTAGTGAAACTATTCAACAAGGTATGGGAAGAGGAGAAAGTTCCGGACACATGGAAGAAAGGCATCATAGTGAAGCTCCCCAAGAAGGGCGACCTCTCTGAATGCGGCAACTGGCGGGGAATCAACTTGCTCTCCGTCCCAGGGAAGATCTTCTGCTGTGTCCTTCTACAGCGCATGAGGCAAGCCATTGAGAGAACCCTACGAGAAGAACAGGCAGGTTTCAGAAGCGGGAGAAGTTGCACAGACCAGATCTTTGTTTTACGAACAATTGTGGAACAGTCCATCGAATGAAATTCATCACTGTACATCAACTATATTGATTTCCAAAAGGCTTTCGATAGCATCCATCATCTTCGCTGTGGAAGATCTTGGAAGCCTACGGGTTTCCTCTTAAAGTCATCAACATCCTACAGGACATGTACGCAGACAACCAGTGCTGTGTGCGACATGATGGACAGCAAAGCGAGTGGTTCCACGTCCGGACCGGGGTCAGGCAAGGCTGCGTGATCTCGCCGACAATTTTCCTTGTCGTCATTGACTGGGTGATGAGGAAGGCCACCAGCGATAGGGCGAGAGGGCTTGTATATGGGGACTGACAGCCAGGCTTGAAGACTGCGACTTCGCCGACGATATTGCACTGCTGTCGCACGCCCAGAAAGACATCCAGAAAAAAACATCAAGAGTGGACCTAATAGCCAGCAGTGTGGGACTCAAGATTCACCCCAACAAGACCAAGATCATGAAGGTGAAGACGAAGAGCGCAGAGAAGACCAGTGTGCGAGGCTCAGCTCTAGAGGAAGGTGGAACACTTCAAGTACCTCGGCAGCTACATCTCGGCCGACAGCAACATCGAGAAGGAGATCTCAACCAGGATAGGACTCGCAGCTCGGGCATTCAGCGGGTTGAAAAAACATCTGGAAGTCAACTGTCCTGCAAACCAAAACCAAGTTGAAGATCTACAGGTCCAACGTACGCTCAGTACTTCTATACGCCTCAGAGACATGGAGAACCAACAAGAAGATTGAGAGCAGGCTCAGAGGCTTCGAAGGAAGGGTGTCTTCGCCGAATCCTGAAACTTCACTGGTAGCAGCGTGTCACCAACAGGGAAGTGTCAAGGCGCACCAGCATAAACAACATTGTGGCCGAGGTGAAGCAGCGGCGGTGGAGGTGGCTGGGACACATCCTTCGGATGGGCAAGACCAGACTCCCTCATACTGCGCTGAGATGGGCACCACCGGGGAAGAGGAAGCGAGGCAGACCACTCGGCACCTGGAGGAGGACAGTGGAGGAGGAGATGAGAGAGGCCAGGCAAGACCTGGATTGAACTGAGCTGGCTGCCCAGGACAGAGAGGGCTGGAGGGAGCTTGTTGGCGCCTTATGTCTCGGGTTGCGGGATGAAGAGGATTAAGTAAGTAAGTAAGTGTGGCTGTGTATAAAGGGGCTTTGTGTGTTTGTACATAAAGGGGATGTGTGTGGCTGTGTATAAAGGGGCTGTGTGTGGCTGTGCATAAAGGGGCTGTGTGTGGTGGTGTATAAAGGGGTTTTGTGTGGCTGTGCATAAAGGGGATGTGTGTGGCTGTGTATAAAGGGGCTGTGTGTGACTGTGCATAAAGGGGATGTGTGTGGCTGTGTATAAAGGGGCTGTGTGTGGCAGTGCATAAAGGGGCTGCGTGTGGTTGTGTATAAAGGGGTTTTGTGTGGCTGTGCATAAAGGGGATGTGTGTGGCTGTGTATAAAGGGTTTGTGTGTGGCTGCATATAAAGGGGGAAGGTGTGGCTGTGTATTAAGGGTGTGTGGCTGTAAGGAAAGGGCTGTGTGGCTGTACATAAAGGGCTGTGTGGCTGTGTATGAGGAAGCAGGGTGTGGCTGTGTATAGAGGGGTTATGTGGCTGTAAGTAAAGGGCTCTGTGGCTGTGTATAAAGGGCTGTGTGGCTGTAAGTAAAGGGCTGTGCGGCTGTGCGTAAAGGGGCTGTGTGTGGCTGTGTGTAAAAGGGCTGTGTGTGGCTGTGTATGAAGGGGCTGAGTTTGGCTGTGTATAGAGGGGTTATGTGGCTGTAAGTAAAGGGCTCTGTGGCTGTGTATAAAGGGCTGTGTGGCTGTAAGTAAAGGGCTGTGCGGCTGTGCGTAAAGGGGCTGTGTGTGGCTGTGTGTAAAAGGGCTGTGTGGCTGTGTATGAAGGGGCTGAGTTTGGCTGTGTATAAAGGGTGTGTGTGTTGCTGTGTATAAAAGGGATGTGTGTGACTCTGTATAAAGGGTTTGTGTGTGGCTGCATATAAAGGGGGAGGGTGTGGCTGTATAAAGGGGCTGTGTGTGGCTGTGTATAAAAGGGCTGTGTGTGTGGCTGTGTATGAAGGGGCTGAGTTTGGCTGTGTATAAAGGGGCTGTGTATAAAGGGTGTGTGTGTTGCTGTGTATAAAGGGTTTGTGTGTGGCTATTTATAAAGGGTTTGTGTGTGGCTGCATATAAAGGGGGAGGGTGTGGCTGTGTATAAAGGGGCTGAGTGTGGCTGTATATAAAGGGACTGTGTGTGGCTGTGTATAAAGGGGCTGTGTGTGGCTGTGTATAAAGGGAATGTGTGTGGCTGTATATAAAGGGTCTGTGTGTGGCTGTGTATAAATGGGCTAGGTGTGGCTGTGTATAAAGGGCTGTGTGTGGCCGTGTATAACGGGGCTAGGTGTGGCTGTGTATAAAGGGCTGGATGTGGCTGTGTATAAAGGGCTGGGTGTGGCTGTATATAAAGGGGCTGTGTATAAAGGGACTGTGTGTGGCTGTGTATAAAGGGGTTGTGTGTGGCTGTGTATATATATAAAGGGGCTGGATGTGACTGTATATAAAGGGGCTGTGTATAAAGGGACTGTGTGTGGCTGTGTGTAAAGGGACTGTGTGTAGTTGTATATAAAGGGGCTGGATGTGGCTGTATATAAAGGGATTGTGAAAGGGGGATGTGGTGGCTGTGTACAAAGGGGCAGAGTGTACCTGTGTATAAAGGGGCCGTGTAAAAAGGGGCTGTGTATAAAGGGGCTGGGTGTGGCTGTGTATAAAGGGACTGTGTGTGGCTGTGTATAAAGGGGCTTGATGTGGCTGTATATAAAGGGGCTGTGTATAAAGGAGCTCGGCGTGGCTGTGTTTTAAAGGGCTGGGTGTAGCTGTGTATAAAGGGACTGTGTGTGGCTGTGTATAAAGGGACTGTGTGTGGCTGTGTATAAAGGGGGGCTGGATGTGGCTGTATATAAAGGGGCTGTGCGTGGCTGTGTATAAAAGGGTTAGGTGTGGCTGTGTATAAAGGTGCTGGGTGTGGCTGTTTATAAAGGGGCTGGGCTGGGTGTGGCTGTATATAAAGGGGATGTGTATAAAGGGGCTGGGTGTGGCTGTGTATAAAGGGGCTGGGTGTGGCTGTGTATAAAGGGACTGGGTGTGGATGTGTATAAAGGGGCTAGGTGTGGCTGTATATCAAGGGGCTGTGTTTAAAGGGACTGTGTGTGGCTGTGTATAAAGTGGCTGGATGCGGCTGTATATAAAGGGGCTGTGTATAAAGGGGCTTGGTGTGGCTGTGTTTTAAAGGGGCTGGGTGTGGCTGTGGACAAAGGGGCTGGATGTGGCTCTTTTAGGGGGCCCAACTGAATGGGCCGGGAGTTCAGCCACGAGAAAATAATGCGGGTATGGAACCATTACAGTGGAAAAGAAGAAGTGTAACATAAAGGAGGTATTTCCATAATGATCGTCGGTTATCATTCATATTAAGTGATCCTCTCCCTCTCTCTCCCTCCCTTCGTCCCTCCGTCCACCCTCCCCCTCTGTGTGTGTGGTGTGTGTGTGTGTGTGTGTGTGTGTGTGTGTGTGTCTCTCTCTCTCTCTCTCTCTCTCTCTGTCGGTCTGTCTGTCTCTCTCTCTCTCTCTCTCTCTCTCTCTCTCTCTCTCTCTCTCTCTCTCTCTCAGAATTAGGTGACGGGCTCGCGGCGTGATCAGACGTGAGATTGGGAGTGAGGTGGGAAAAGTCCGCCTGTTTTGGGGGGCCTGGCGGGCACTCGCCCCGGGTTGACGAGTGTGAATCGAGCAGCAACGGGGGGAGTGTGGGACCACGGGACATGATGGGCCCGAACTCACTGCCTCACAGTGTCCAAACTACTGAATGTATGACGACAAGATCATGTCCATGGATGCGTCACACGGAACAGGGTTACACGTATTTACGGGACAGAATTTCAGTCGTTACTTTGGCTCAAATTCTCCTACATTTATCATCTTTCAAAACAAATTTCATCTAGCCCCGCACACGGGGCAACATGGGCATACCATGCATTATGAATTCACTGTAGAATGCAGGCTATTGATTAAAACACAAGAAATCTCTCCTGTAAGTTGTTACGTCACTTTCAAGTTGCATGCAGCATCATTCTCTTGGCAGAGGCCTTCAGCGACAGTCTTTTGGCTTTTTATTCGTTCTTACTTTTCTTCCTTCCTTTCGTCACAATTACATTATCATTCATCTCGGTTTTGTCACTGGTGTTTGTATTACTGAAGACAAACAGTAACTCAAGGAAGTCCCGTTGGGAAGAACGTGAGCATGTCTGAGAGTCCCTCTAAGGATACCTAGAGTGCAGCTAATGGCGCAATGCAGGGCAGTGGAGGGAGGGCTGGGCCTACGCCCACCTCACCTTGCCCCTGCAGAGAAAAAAACAACAAAAAAAAACCCAGACCAGTAGCCTACATCAATGACAGCAACATTCAAATTTTGTTCACAGTACTGACTATTCCAGAGCTTGCTAAAATTAAATAAATAAATAAATAAAAAAAAAAAGATGTTCGGGAAGTTACCTCTCACGCAAACATCTCCACGTGCATTCGAATCACAACTGTCCTGATGCTGGTATTAGTGGGAGCATTCCAACTCCCACATCCCGTCCCCATCCTCATCCCCGGCCCATAATTACTACTCCAGTGCTGCGTGTGTTTCCTGCGATCGAATTCCACTCACATAGTGGTTTTATCTAAAACATTGAACCTCTGAGTACCCGTGTAAAGGTTTCGACCTATTCCAACGGTGGACCTGAAACAAATAAACATTTCAGCTTCTAAGTCCACACCCTGAGAAGCTCTTCAAGTGAGTCAACGACCCCTACAAACTCGTCCTGTTGTTTTGTTTTCAATTCTGCTTGTTTCAGGCAAATTTGGCAAACTCTCTGATCTACTCGCATGTGGCTTCCAGTCCATCATGGGTACGTCGTTTCTATGAGAGAAAAAAAAAGAAAAAGGTCAGCTGGGAGAAACAACAACGGCGTATATTGTACAGCTCATGTCTGCTGTGAATAGTGTGCACAGCAGTGCTATCTAGACGCCAGAACCAGAACAACAACAAAGCTTTGTATGTTATAAATTTACCAAGAGAAAAAGACAGGCGTGAAGACGTTTTAGAAGCAGTGAACACACACACACACACACACACACACACACACACGCACACACCCACACCTCCACCACCACCACCACCACCACCACCAACAACAACAGCAACAACAACACCAGCAACAGCAAATCGACGACAGTAAAGAATTAAAGAAAATTATATTTTTTTAGAGGAGGAGGCGGGGGGGGGGGGGGGGGGGGGGGGGGGGCAGTCTTGGGGGGAGGGAGAAAGAAAAGGGGAAACCACTAGCCCCGAATTTCCACCAGTCAGCGATTCAGTGTCCAGCGAAAGAGCCACCGGCATGCATCCCCACGGAGGCAAAGAAGGTGAAGGTGGCGGCCTCCGTTAAGCTGCACGAAATGGGCCTCATTGTCGGCAGTGAAGGGCCTCCTTGGAGATGTCCTGCATATGTTACATCAACTTCTCAGTTTGAGAATACTTCTGAACCCTAACAAAGTGGCAGCAATGTAGGGTCTACCCTAAGATTGATAACAAGCTGTGGGGGGCTGCTGGTACGACGACTGATAATGCAAAGCCCAGCGTGGTGTATATTAGAAAGCCAGGAAGAGCGGCGTACGTAGGAGGAATGCCACTGTCAAGTCCACTGAAAGGAAGAGAAAAAAAAAAAAAAAAATTCGCCAGTGACTGACAAACTCATTGGGCTTTATTGCTGACATGTGAATGCTACCGGAAGAGTGTGTAAACGAGCGAGCGTGAATTTCTCAATCTAGTCATACAAAGCTGGACATCTACCTGTCGACTGTACGCCTGAATGAAGAGAGCAGAGAGCTCTGTGGTGAGTTTTCCACGTTAATGGAAATAAACGAAAAGATGGTATCTGAATCTTTTTACTTATTATCAAAGTTTTTGGTTTATCATTGCAGTGAAAGGATGGCAATGTGGAATCAGACGGAATGAAAATTTTAAAAAGGCTCTTGGGAGAGCGCAGATCCCTGCGAAGGTCGACGGATCCTGGATCCGGCCTTTGATCCGGATCCATACCAAAATTCAACGGTTTCGGTTCTTGGATCAGTCTATCTTGCCCCTAAGTTTCGCTGAAATCGGTTGCGTTCTTTCCGCATAATCTAGCTGAATGGGATTCTGGGACATGCTCTTTTTGATCAGGATTCGCATCTGGATCTGCACTAACGTTTAATTTACAGGTTCGTCCTTGGCTGGGGCCACTTCCCTCTTTTCACAAAGTGGCGGTGAAATCGCTTCGGTAGGTTTTGCGCAATCTGGCTAAGAGTCAAACAAACAAAGGCACAAGCGCAGGTGAAGACATAACCGCTTTGACGGAGATAACAAGCCGATAAACAGAGAGCACGGATTCCTTCCCACCCCCATGCTCCCCACGAAGAGGTTGGGGGTTGGGGGGGGGGGGGGGGGGGGGGGGGGGGGGGGGGGGGGGGGGGGGGGGGGGGGGGGGGGGGAGGGGAGAAGAAGAAAAAAGGAAAGAAAAAGAAGAGAAAGCAGGCCAACCTTGATCTGATACACAAACACACTAATAAGCTGGATTGGTGAAGGTTCTCCTACATTCACCGCATTTTTTTTTTTTTCTCGGCTGATTTATTTGGCGGACTGAGCTGCTAAGGTAAACAAACGCCCTTGTTAGAGTCGGCGGAAAATCCCACGAATACCCGCCTGAGGCTGCGGAGGTATCGGCTTTTCAGGCAAAGCCCCAGCTCTAGAGACAAATACAGTGAGACCTGTCTGTAACGATCCTCCCGATTAACTCTTTCGACACCAAGCGTTGTGGAATCGCGACAGTTCCCACGCTGGTTGATGTTACAGTCAGCCGCTTTCAATGCGTGTCTCCTCGTCATTTCTGAAGCTGTTATTTCACTCTAACGCGTACCCTAAAGCAAAAAGAGTTTAGTTTTTAAACCTATAATGTATTCTCTTTTCTCTTCTACGTAACAAAGAACGATCGGTTTAAACAGTGGCATCGTTTTGTATTGGTGCAGAAATGCACCATCAACTTGGAACTTCGTTCTACGATCATTGCCACAATGGTGGGTGAAAGAGTTTCAAAAAAAAAAAAACCATCAGACTTGTTTCATTGAAACTTTTTTTCTCTTTGTACAAGGCGGTCAGTTTACCCTTTTAACCCCACCCCTTTCGCTCTCCTTTTTTAAAGAGGCCTTCAGACGTCGGTCTGAGCCAGTGTTGAGCCAGTATTGTAGATACCGTCGGCCATGGAAAGGTCAGTCAACACGAAAGAAAGACACCTTGCGAAATCATTTGCATTCCTGACCTCAATTTCTCTTCGCTTTACGCGCGTGCGTTTCGTCTTAGAGGCTCGAATACCACAAGCTGGAATGAAGAAACTAGCACGGATGAAACTGACGCTGAAACTCGAGCAGTACTCAGACGAAAGTGGTAAGATAAAGATGCATTAATCCTGACACAGGTACCTGTCCTGTAAACGTTGGTGTCTGACCCTTCTGACGCACATGTACCGTGACCAACGGTCAACATGCTGGGTTGGTCGTTTTGGTCACACTCGCACGCACTCGACTGAGCTGGGTTAACCACATTCTTCTACCCGGCTGATGTTGTGCAGTCGGACATGTTTCAGCTTTGCTCAATCACATGCGATTCATTGTGTTTGTGGCTCTGCATGTTTTTGAATGTAGACACCCTGAGTGAAAATAGTTTCCATTTCTGAAGAAATGCAGCATCAGCGTGGAACTTCGCTCTGCGATTATTGCGACAATTGCGGCTGAAAGGATTTTTTTTAAAAATCTCCCAGACTACTGAAATGGAAACTGAGGGATTTTAAACTCTTTCATCCGCCATTGTGGTAATAATTGTAGTGCGAGTTCCATGTTGATGCTGCATTTCTGCACCTATATAATGCGATGCTACTGTTTGCATTCATTGTCTTTGTAGGAGCAAGCCACAATGGTATCTCTATGGGTCATCTATTCTTAATACTGGAAGAAAACAATTCTGACAGGTGCTATCAAAATAGTAAGGAAGGATAATCCAGTTAGATTACGGTTCTAATGTATCAGCTATCTGCTCTCGCAGTCGCGGACAGATTTTATTAAATAACCGATACTGAGGAAGACCGGCTCAAGCCGTCCAGCTTCACAAGTTTCAGTGTGTGTGGGCTCTGAAAGATCCAGTTGTAAAGAGTACCTCTGGGTCGTTCTCAAGAGGTTCTGCTGTACATACAATTGGAACACACACTGAGCGCAGACCTGCAGGATGCATGTGTCAACAATTGTCTCTCCTCTCCCTCATTTCTACAGCAGAAAACGGCTAAGGGGTGACACAATGTAGGTGAAGTGTTTGGAGAGAGAAACAGAGAGTTTTTAACAATGGTGAGGGGGGGGGAAGCTGACAAAGTCTTCTGCAATCCTGGACTCGCCTACGTTCCAAAGCATGTGACGTCTTTATCGGACACCACGGTCTGAAAAGGATAGAGCGCCTTTTAATAGATACAGCAAGAGTGAGATGACGTCACCGAACCAGAAGGACCCTTATGGCCTTTGCTTCTCAACATTCTCCCTCCCGTTAAGGCCTGGAATTCAATAAGACCATGACGCATGCTTAACTACGTGAGTAGGCTTTCAGTGTTTTACAAACAATCCTTTCATCACGAGAAATGCAATCACTGACTCCATTAGGTTCGGTATGTTGGAAGAACAAACATCAAGAACAAACAGGCATCGTCACGGTGGCGCAGTGGTAGTAGTACGTGTTGTACCTTGGAGATCGCGGGTTCCAGTCTGTACAGACGCAGCATGGGCCCATCAGAGTGGGACTGACTGGCAAAAGCCACGCTCCAGTTGTAGGACCCACGGTTGGTGAGCGTGCTAAGGACCTACATGGGAAGACTGCAACTACATACCCGGTTTTATCCTTACAGATTACAGAGGGAGGGGAAAGGTTTGGGGTTGTGGGTGATGGTCAAATTCTTCTGCTGTCCATGCTCTACTCTCATAGTTTTCTCTTCACGTTTATGCCTGAGGTATATTATACCTGTGGTGAGCTGTGCCTTTCGTTAACTATGCATGCGGCAAGCTCCACCTGTGGTAGGCTATACCTGTGAACAAATATGCCTGTCATGCACTATGTCTGTGGTAAGCCATACCTGTGGTAAATTATGCTTGTAGTGAGCTATACCTGTGGTGAACTATGCTGTGGTGGACTACACCTGTGGTCAACTATACGTGTGGTGAACTATGCCTGTGGTGAACTATACCTGTGGTGAACTATACCTGTGGTGAGCTATGCCTATGGTGAACTATACCTGTGGTGAACTATACATGTGAACTTTACCTGTGGTGAACTATATCTGTGGTGAACTATACCTGTGGTGGACCATACCTGTGGTCAGCTATACGTGTTGTGAACTATGCCTGTGGTGAACTATACCTGTGGTGAACTATACCTGTGGTGAGCTATGCCTGTGGTGAACTATACCTGTGGTGAACTATACCTGTGGTGAACTATACATGTGAACTTTACCTGTGGTGAACTATATCTGTGGTGAACTATACCTGTGGTGGACCATACCTGTGGTGAGCTATACGTGTGTGGTGAACTATGCCTGTGGTGAACTATACCTGTAGTGAACTATACCTGTGGTGAACCATGCCTGTTGTGAGCTATGCCTGTGGATAGCTATGGCTACTACGAGCTATACTTGTGGTGAACTATGCTTATAGTGACTCATGGCTGTGGGGAACGATTTCTTTTTTTTTTTTCCAAGCTGAGGTTCATATCGGGTGGCTGCTGTAGACATGTTTCAGGCGCAGGACATACAGGCCAGCTTGGAACATGCTTTCTGGG
>JADBJO010005159.1:167500-171350 GCA_016801955.1 Conus betulinus
AGTTTCTCTGATGACCAGTCTCGGAATTACAACTGACCTCCTTACAGCCAAAGTCGCCATCATCACTGCAAGGAACCCTTGCGGTGTTAAAGCTTGTCTCTGTCTTTGGTTATCAAGTCATTCTGTTCATGAATGGAACGGATAATTCAATAACAACAACAATGGGTTTTTTATCGAATCATAACAGTGTACATTCTGATAATCATAACAAAAGGGCTACGTGGCCGTATCAACGAACTGCCCCCTCCCCCTCCTCCACCCCATCCCACATCTGCCACTAAGCTGTTGACATGAACGTTTTTTTTTTTTCGTCGTCCCCAAAAAATCACACACTTCAGCAATACAATTGTCAATGAAAAACAAACGTTGAAATGGAGATGATCAAGGTCATAGCCAGCAATCTTTGGTATGTACAACAGCTAAGATGAAAACAACAGCGAAGATTAAGATTGAGCTTGCAGTTTGTGGTGAGGAAGAATGTTCTCGTGAATCAGTGCAAATGACAGGCGTGGAATATTTCAGATTTAGAGTTTCTCTATCGGTCAGAGAAGGCGTATTACCGTCCTTCTCTCTGTTTGAAGGAGACTGACTACCTCCACCCCCTCCTATCCCCAATATGATCATCTGTTCATCCATCCTCCTACCCTCCCTTATAATTACACACACACACACACACACACACACACACACACACACACACACACACACACCCACACACACTTTATTTCTAAGCAGAAATTCAATCGCCTTCTGCAAAGAGAAGAAAAGAAACATGGTCCAGCTGTGCAGAAGTAACTGTCCGTATCTCAAGAAACAACTAAGCTTCTCCTCTCGCCACGAATGCTGGTGCTGCTGTGAGGAAGGCGATCACACGTCATCTCTGTGACACGCCTGACCCCTTGTAGAAGATCTCTAGTTCCTTGCTGAAGGAGATCAGTGTCGAGCTGAAGGATATTTCCACACTACCCGAAGACGTTAGGATATTCACCTCTCTCCCGCTCCCCTCTCCTACCTCTCTCTCTCTCTCTCTCTCTCTCTCTCTCTCTCTCTCTCTCTCTCTCTCTCTCTCTCACACACACACACACCACACATACCCCCCCCCCACACACACACACACACAGCCTGTTACCTATCTGAAAAAGTCCCGGCTCCTTTGGAAGAGAGTCCTGGCCAAAGTGGAACCCTTCGTGTTTTTGTTTTGTTTTGCTTTAAAGATAAGCCTTTTCTTTTAACACTAGATTAGTTTTCCTCCGAGACGAAACAAACAAAAAACAAACATGATCTATCGAGTTATATGCATGATTCCTGGGATGAGTATTTTTACTATGAGACTATCAAACAATTTTTTTTTTTTTTAATGTCAAGCTAATTCGACCCTTAAAACGAAACAACTAACCTTTACTTGAATCTTTGAAAACAAATTGCAGAGTGCATTCAGCCCGACTGCGAACGTTGAATGTAATGGGCCATGCTGGTCTACTCCTGACAGGGATGTGCTGAACCCATTGAAACTAGACACACAGACTTACGAGCAGTCCCATTTGAACATGCAATTGAATCACCTCTACCGTCCTTTCAGTAAGCTGATTAAATTGAACGATTAAGCCAGACTTTGTTCACCACAAAGCACTGTCTACACAGATGCGTCAATGAACGTCTGAAATATTCCTCCTGGTCCGTTGTCATGTGTAGATAGTGACAAGATAGTGGCATGGCTGATAGGTCATCAGAACTTTGCACATTGACAGTTTTGTTTCAACAAAGGAGAAAATGGATGTGAATCCTGTCATCTGCCTAAAACCCCATTTTTTTTTGTTCACAGACTCGTACACAACAGATAATAAAGAGACCACAGAGGATTTGTGTTCACTGTCTTTAGCCTCAGCGAGGGGAACGAGGAGAACATTGAAAAGTGGCGGGCGTGGTGTGTGGGGACAAGCAGAAAACGGCTGAAATTGTCAAGACAAAGTAATGAAGGAAAGGGCAGACTGCCACGCAGGTCTATAAAAGCAGTCTCTGAACAACGAATTGCCAGCACTGTGGGAGTCACTGGCGGAACAAGTGGAGCGTCAGGTTACATCACCAGTGAGATGCCACTTTAGGCTGTAGTTCCTAACCTCAGCTTTCTCCATTCTGTCAGCAGGCAGACGGCTCCCACAAGCGGCGTGTCTCTTACAATCGCCAGAAGGGCAACATTCCCCCCACTTACACATAGGACCTATTTTTCCTTGGCCACCTTCAAACCACGGCTATTGTGTTTTTCTCTCCATAGACAATCCCAAAATTCGGACTATGTTTGATGCCAAAGGAGGAGTTTCATGTAGGATTAGTAGGGAAGAGAGATCCCATATAAAGATAACCCAAGCCATAGCATAAACCCAACGAATCTAACAAATCTCCCGTATCAAAATTATTCTTTCTCGAGATTTGCAGTATCCATTTCCACTTCGTCCAGTTTCAGTACCAAATCTCAAAAACAGCTGCCCAGACACCTTCGGTTTTTGAAAGACATATCACACATTGCACCTCACAGGAAAGTTCCATTCTACCGCGTCACTTTCCCAAACAAGAACAAGTGTTAGTGATCACTTCCGGGATGACAGCACGTATGAGCGTGTTGTGGTCAGAGTAGTATATCACAGCCAGTGAAGAGAGCGATCTAGGGGCTGACAACTTCTGGCTTTTCTGTCGTCTCTATTGTTGCTGCTGCTATCAGCAACACCTGTAACTATAGCCCCATCTTCCTGACTTTTCACGGATGTGTGTGATTCTCATATGGTAACATTTTCCCGCCTTGTGATGCTGTTCTCTGTCCACCTGTTTTTGTGTGTGGATTGTTCGTCACACACGCTCGGCACATGACGGTGCTGAAGCCTTCAGGATCCACGATCCAGTGGTCCCAGCCCAGGTCTTGGAAGGTGACATGCACTGGTTCACTACAGCACGGCGTGGCATCTTGGGAGGGGCTGAGACACACGCCATCAACATGTGTCGTGCGGACCTTGAAGGGGCCGGGTCGGTTAGTGAAGCCAGGGCTGTTTTTGCTGGCAAAGATGACCAGATAAGGTCGATTCGGATTCAGAATCAGGTCACCAGCAGACGCCAGGTTCTTGGGGGCGACTCTTCTTCCTGGGCACAGGGCTGTCGATGGATACGCCGCCTTTGTGGCAACGCTTACAGCGAACCCCGCAACACCAGCGACTGGGTGGTTGACTGCAGAGCACGTGACACGATCGAGATGGGGATCGGGAGTTTGATCCAGTGAAACTTTTTGTCAATGACCACCCGTTGCACAGCTACCCGCTTGAACTTGCCCCGACTTCTTTGTTTGATCGTCTGCACCAGCACCTTCACACGGTAAGACTTCTTGCGACGAGATTTGGACTTCTTCTTTTGATCGGGAATTCATTTTTTTTCTTGTTGGTGCGCTTTTGTTGGTCACTCTGAACCCCTTTTCCTCTGAGGTCAGGGAGTTTCTGCCGGTTCTTCTTGGAGTTCTGTCTCTTTCGGTGCTTGCGTTTAGTGTGCTTGCTGGAACGGAGTCTGAGCAGAAGCGACACTCGATTGATACTGGCTGATATTTTTCCTTTGTATGCCGACCCGAAACAGCAGCGATCTGCCATCTTCTTCCTCATATCTACAAGACAAAAAACAGACAATCAGATGCGAAAACTGCAAACAATTGATATAAATATACAACTCTCAGTATAAGAGGAATCTAGATCGCTATCTACTTGTGTCATGCAAACAAAGCACCTGTCCTATGCTACAATGTAAATGCATGTGGTTATGTGGGGAAGCCGGTAGAAGCTCAGAACAATTGGGTTGAATGGAAGATCCGAGTTCGGGT
>JADBJO010005160.1:0-7500 GCA_016801955.1 Conus betulinus
TGACGTCGCTCTCGCTCTTGTTTTTTTTTTGTTGTGTTTTATTTGTGTCGTTTTGTGTGGTGTTTGTTTGTGTTTTTTTTGTTTGTGTGTGTTTGTGTGGTGTGTGAGCCCGCTCGCTCCAGCGCGTGCGCGTATGCGCTTGCTCCGTGCCTGTGAGTAGAAGTGGCGGGCGGGTGGGGCGCGCGCAGTCGCCGCGTGTGTGTGTTGTGTGGTGTGTTGTGTGGTGTTTGTGTGTGTGTTGTGTGTGTGGTGCGCGCGCGCGGCGCGCGCGTGCGCTTGCTGGTGTTCCTGTGAGTGTATGTGGCGCGGGTGTGCGCCGCTTCGCGCGGGTGCATGTGTGTGTAGTGTGTGTGTGTGTGTGGTGGGTTGTGTGTGTGTGTGTGTGTGTGTGCGCACAGCGGGGGGGGGGGGGGGGGCGCGCGTGGGCGCGCGCGCTGGCATATGTTGTTTATGGTTTAATCATCCGTAACCTACTACATGTATGCGTGCTGGCTTATTTTGCGCGTGAGGTGCCTTGTTATTTATTTGGACTGTTTGTGTTGTCGGTTAGGATTTACATCACGCAAGAGCCGTCAGGGTGACTGCCATTGATGTTTAGTCTCCGTCCATCGGGTCAGAGACCGAGCCGTGGTATGGCGGTGACGAATACAGTGTTGTGTTTTCCCTGAGCTTTGGGGCGGTCCTCTTTCTTAGCGGTGTGTGTGTGCTTGCTTTGGTGAGCAATGTTTGCTCGAGGTGAAGAGACTGTTCGAGGTATGCAGCTGGAAAGGCCGGATATGTGATGTGATGTGATGTGATGTGAGGTGATGTGATGTTATTTTTGGGTGTTGTGTGTGTGTGTGTGTGTGTGTGTGTGTGTGTGCGTGTGTGCGTGCGTGCGTGTGTGTGTGTGTGTGTGGTGTGTGTGTGTGTGTGTGTGTGTTGTTGTGTGTGTGCGCGCGCGTGCGTTTTTATGCGTGCGTGCGTATGTGTGTGTTTAGTGCGTGCGTCGTGTTTTGTGTGTTGTATGTGTGTGTTGCGCGCGCGTGCGTGCGTTTGTTGTGTGCGTGCGTTTGTGTGTGTGTGTATAAATGTATGTATTGCGTGCATTCGTTGGGTGTGTGTGTGTGTATGCGCGCGCGCGGCTGTTGTGTGTGTGTGTGTGTTTGTGTGTGTGTGGGTGTGGTGTGTGGTGTGCGTCATGCGAGAGCGTGCGTGCATATGTGTGTCTTCGTGCGTTGCACTCAGTGCGGGCAAAACGCGTACATGCTGTGATAGTTTATGCGCGTGTGGCCACGGGACTGTTTCAATTATACAGCACTCCACACCCACACACCCACACCCACACACACACACACCCACACACACACACACACAACACAACACACTTCACTCACTCACCCCACACACACCCACACACACACACACACACAACACACACACACACACACACACACACACAAACACACTCACACACACACACACACACACACCCCACACACACACACCCACACACACACACATACAAGCACAGAGGAAAAAAAAAAGGGAAAAAATACATTGTGTTTTAGGGCCACGAATGCCAGCAATATGCTTTGACGGTTGATGCTTCAATACCATAGCTTAACCTTAGGTGAGAGAGAGAGACGAGAGAGAGAGAGAGAGAGAGAGGGGGGGGGGAGGAGAGGGGAGAGAGGAGAGATACAGAGGGAGGAGAGAGAAGGGGAGAGAGACAGGGGAGGGGAGGAGAGGAGGGGAGAGAGAGAAGGGGGGGGGTAAGAGAGAGAGAGGAGGGGGAGGAGCAGAGAGAGACAGAGAGAGACAGAGAGAGTACACAGAGAGAGAGAGAGTCTGCTGTGTCCATTCCTCCCCCTCTACACCCTCACCTTCCAGTAGAGTTTGTTTATCGGGGTGTGGGGGTAGTAGAGTGTGGGGGTGGGTGGGTGTGGATGACGGAGAGCTGAGAGAGAGTGTAGGAGAGAGAGAGAGAGTGTGTGTGTAGTTTTGCCTGTCGTTTTTTGTTTACTGTAGTCTGCTCTTACCTCCTCTCTCTCTCTCTCTCCTGCCATCCTCTCTCTGTCTCTCTCTCTCTGTCATCTCTCTCTCGTCTGTTTTTGTCCCTCTCGTCTCTGTTTCTCTCTCTCACTCTCTCTTTCTCTCTTTCTCCATCTGAACCTCCTCTTTTTCTACATGCTAACCTCTCTCTCTCTCTCGCTCTTCAATCTTTTCCAAAACCTCCCTCTCTTCTCGCTCTCCTCTTCTCTCCACTCTCTCTCTCTCAGTCTCCTCTGTCTGTCTTCTCTCTCTCTCCTTCTTCTCCCTCTTAATCTTTTTCAAATCTGGAACCTTCCTCTCGCTCTCATCTCTGTCTCTGTCCCTCCCCATCTTCTCTCCTCTCCCGCTCTCCTCTCTCCCCGGGTCTCTCTCAGTCTCTCTTCTCATTCTCTGTTCCGTCTCTGTCTCCCTCTTCATCTTTCTCATCTGAATCCTCCTCTCTCTCTCTCTCTGTCCTTCCGTCTGTCTCCTTGCTGTCTCTCCTCTCTCTCTCTCTGCCTCTGTTTCCACTTTCTCAGGTCTCCCCGGAAACTCCTCTCTCTCTCGCTCTCATCCCTCTCTCCTCCCCTCTCTCGCTCTCCTCCTCCTCCTCCTCTCTCTCTCTCCCTCTCTCTCTCCTCTCTCCTCTCTCTCTCGCGTCTCTCCTCTCTCCCTCTCTCCTCTCTCCTCCTCTCTCTCCTCTCGCTCTCTCTCCTCCTCGCTCTTCGGTCCTTCATCTTTTCGCTGAGTACTGTCTCTACCACAGTAATCTATGGCAGTCTCTCACGATGAGTACTGTCTATCAACCACAGTATCTGCTGCAGTCTCTCATCGATGAGTCTGTCTATACCACCGTATCTTCTGGCAGGTCTCTCCACGAATGATTAACTGTCTATACCACAGTATCGTCTCTGTCAGTCTCGCACGAGGAATAACTGTCTATACCACAAGTATCTATGGCAGTGTCTCCTCACGATGAGACACTGCCATTACCACAGTATCTATGGGCAGTCTAGGCACGATGATTAACTGTCTAACCACTATCTATGGCAGTCCCTCTCACCGATGAGTACACCGGGTCTTATCACAGTATCTATGGCAGTCTCTCACGATGAGTACTGTCTATACTACAGTATCTATGGCAGTCTCTCACGATGAGTACTGTCTATACTACAATAGCTATGGCAGTCTCTCACCAAGTCCCGGTCCCCCCCCCCCCCCCCCCCCCCCTGAAAGCTCTTCTCCTTCCTGATCTCTACCTTGAAGCCCCAGCTTCACGGAAATCGCAGTTCTCTCCCTTATATCTGTCTGTCCAGCCCCCCCCCCCCCCCCCCCCCAACCCCTCCCCTCACATCCACATATCAAGTCTGCCGCAGCTACAACGTCCGGCTGCCCTGTTTGTGTTAGTCGTCACGTTTAGATGCAGTGTTGACTGACTGTGTGTGTGTGTGTGTGTGTGTGTGTGTGTGTGTGTGTGTGTGTGTGGTGTGTGTGTGTGTGTGTGTGTGTGTGTGTGTGTGTGTGTGAGCTCGTGCGTGAGTGCGTGCGCGTCCATCTTTCTCTCTCACTGTCCCTGTGTGTGTGTGTGTGTGTGTGTGTGTGTGTGTGCGTGTGTGTGTGTGTGTGTTGTGCGTGTGTGTGTGTGTGTGTGTGTGCGTGTGTGTGTGTGTGTGTGTGTGTGTGTGTGTGTGTGTGTGTGTGTGTGTGTGTGTGTACGTGAACGCGTGCGTGCGTGCGCTTTTATCTTTCTCTCTCACCCTCCCTGTGTGTGTGTGTGTGTGTGTGTGTGTGTGTGTGTGTGTGTGTGCTGCGCTCTAAGCACCTGCGCCAAGCAGTTGTGATATGAGGGCAGTGGGTTTTATTTGTCCAGTCATAGAGTGTTGACAGTGACACAGCGGCAGTGGGTTTTATTTGTCCAGTTATAGAGTGTTGACAGTGACACAGGGGTATTTCTCTTTGTCTTTTTTTTCCCCAAGTCTTCTTTTGTCTTTTCATCCTTCGTCTTCGTTCTCTTTCTCTGTTCCCAACATCTCTGGTTCTGCGGGTTCATCGTGAAAAGATGACGTTGATAGATGACCTGGTTGATTCTTGTCAAGGTACACGAATGTTGCAACTTCTCTGTTAATTGCAGATTGATTCTTGTCAAGGTATGCGAATGTTGCAACTTCTCTGTTAATTGCAGATTGATTCTTGTCAAGGTATGCGAATGTTAAGTGACGACAGAATGTAGATGGAACCTCTCTGTTAATTGCTGATTGATTCTTGTCAAGGTGCACGAATGTTTGAGTGAAGAAAACAGAATATTTCTGGTATTTCACTGTTAACTGTCGATAGATTTTTGTCGAGGTACGCTAATCTTTAGTGAAGACAGAATAAAGGGTGGCACCTCAGTGTTCATTGTGGATTGATTCTTGTCAGTGTACACGAATGTTGAGGAAGAAGAAAACAGAATGTAGGTGGCACTTCAGTGTTAATTGTCGATTGATTCTTTCAGTGTGCACGAATGTTGAGTAAAGACAATATACAGATGGTACCTCACTGTTATTGTTGATAGATTTTTTTTTCAAGGGCACGAATGTTGAGTGAAGAAAACAGAATATTGATGGCATCTCACCGTTAATTGTCGATAGATTTTTGTCGAGGTACGCTAATCTTTAGTGAAGACAGAATATTGGTGGTACCTCACTGTTAATTGCTGATCGATTCTTGTCAAGGTACAGGAATGTTTAGTGAAGACAGAATATTGGTGGTATCTCACTGTTAATTGTCAATAGATTCTTGTCGAGGTACGCTAATCTTTAGTGAAGACAGTATATTGGTGGTATCTCTCTGTTAACTGCTCATTGATTTTTGTCAAGGTACAGGAATGTTTAGTGCTCTCTGTTAACTGCTGATTGATTCTTGTCAAGGTACGTTAATCTTTAGCGAAGTCAGAATATAGGTGGCACCTCTCTGTGAATTGCTGATTGATTCTTGTCAAGGTACAGGAATGTTTTAGTGAAGACAGAATATTGGTGGTATCTCACTGTTAATTGTCCATAGATTCTTGTCAGTGTACACGAATGTTGAGTGAAGAAAACAGACGACTGTGTCTAGTAAAGGCCATGGGTGGACCACAATAAACAGTCCAGGGTCTACTGATAGGTGTCCTCCACGTGGCGAAAGGTGACTCTACTGATAGGTGTCCTGCACGTGACGAAAGGTGACTCTACTGATAGGTGTCCTCCACGTGGCGAAAGGTGACTCTACTGATAGGTGTCCTGCACGTGACGAAAGGTGACTCTACTGATAGGTGTCCTGCACGTGACGAAAGGTGACTCTACTGATAGGTGTCCTGCACGTGACGAAAGGTGACTCTACTGATAGGTGTCCTGCACGTGACGAAAGGTGACTCTACTGATAGGTGTCCTCCACGTGGCGAAAGGTGACTCTACTGATAGGTGTCCTGCACACGTGACGAAAGGTGACTCTACTGATAGGTGTCCTCCACGTGGCGAAAGGTGACTCTCTCTACTGAGGTGTCCTCCACGTGGCGAAAGGTGACTCTACTGATAGGTGTCCTGCACGTGACGAAAGGTGACTCTACTGATAGGTGTCCTCCACGTGGCGAAAGGTGACTCTACTGATAGGTGTCCTGCACGTGACGAAAGGTGACTCTACTGATAGGTGGTCCTGCACGTGACGAAAGGTGACTCTAAAGGTGACGCTACTGATAGGTGTCCTCCACGTGGCGAAAGGTGACTCTACTGATAGGTGTCCTCCACGTGGCGAAAGGTGACTCAAGCTAATGTCAGAAGTGGCTGCTTTCACAAAACGGAAATTGATGGGAACTCCCATCTGCTGTCGGTGAAGGGGTTTAATATCTTCCATCAAATTATTTCTCCTTTATCCTAACTCTCCCCCCTCCCCACTCTTTTTATATGTATAAATATTTGCTTAGTCGATGTGATTATGAGGGGAGGAATAGTTTCCCTTCATTTGTTTCACTCCTACTGTTTTTTTTTGTTTGTTTTTTTTGTAAGTAGGAAACAATAAACATGGAACTATCTTTTTAAAATAGAAAATAACTGTTTTCGAGAAGAAAATTGTATTGTGATCTTTTGAGGCCGTAGAATGTTCACATTATTTGAAAAAACAAACAAAACATACAAACAAACAAACATAACAGATATGCAGACACTTCATCCAAGTGAAGTTTAAAGCTCTCTGAAACAATACACAGCAGGCATATTCTTCATGAATCCAGTGCGGAATGGAAGAGAAGATAGATTCATTTTGTGTGTGTGTGTGTGTGCATTTCCTGTGTGTTTTTAGTAGTGATAAGCTATCAGTTTTCTAAGCACATTTTAATCTGACAGACAAGTGTGTGTGGATTAGCGAGAGGGAAGCACGCACTGATATTGGGATGAAACTGACACTGAAACCGACAAGGCGGCTGAACTGGTGCATCGCATAGATTTGTTATGAGTTGCTTTCTCTCATCTTACTCCGCCCCCCCCCCCCCCCCCCCCCCCCACGACCCTTGCCATCACACCTCATCTCCACCGCACCTCTTCCTCTCCCCTCTCCTAAACTTTTTGGGGGAGTCTTGTTTCTTGCTGTTAAGAAAAGGGAACGTCACTTTCTTGCTCTCTTTCTCATCTCTATTCTTTTTATTCTCAGCCTGGTTCTCTCTTCTTCTTTTTTTTTTTCTTTTCTCTCCTTGCTTTTTATTGTCGTTATCTTGGATGTTTTTATTTTGGTGGTTTTTGCCTTCTTTTTGTTCTCTTTTGTTCTTTGTTTACTTTCTATCATTCTTTCTTTCTTTACTTTTTTTTCTTTTCCTTTTTTGTTTTCTTGCTGTCTTTTCCTTTTCTTTTGGATTTTTTTTGTGCTGTCTGTTTTTTAAATTTCTTTGTATTATTCGGCCTTTTGTTTCTTTCGGTTTTGCATATTTCTTCTTTTTCTTTCTTTTCTTTCTTTCTTTCTTTCTTTCTCTCTTTCTTATTTAGGTCTGTGTAAATCTATGTATCTCATAATCTGTAATTCCGTTTGTTTTTTTTGTTCATTCTGTTTCTACTTTTTCTTCGATGTCACGTAATTACTTGTCATTCCAATGTTATTGTTATATTTCCTTTTTTTCTTTCGTTTCTTCGTTGATTTTATTTCCTTCTTTCTTATTACGTGATTATTTATTCGTTTATTCATGTCTTTGATTTCTCTGCTTCGTTCGTTTTTTTTTAACATCAGGTTTTTATTGTTTTCTTTCTCTCTCTAGTTTCTGCACTTTTTCCCTCTCACTCTTTACATTTTTTTTTTCGATTTCTCTGTCTTTAGTAGTTTCTTTGCTAAGTTCTTTCTTACTCTCCATATCTTTTCGTTGCTTTCTCTCTGTAGTTTCTTGCTAAGTTTTTTTCTTACTCTTCATATCTTTTCGTTGCTTTCTCTCTGTAGTTTCTTTGCTAAGTTCTTTCCTACTCTTCATGTCTCTTCGTTTCTCCGTGTCTT
>JADBJO010005160.1:12500-25000 GCA_016801955.1 Conus betulinus
CCCCTCGTCCCCTGAGATGTAGCAGCCCCGGCACCGGCAATCCACAGGGAGCAGTCAATGCCAAGTCGTCAAGAGGCAACCCACCGGAGAGACACTGCACTGCTGCCGAGTCACTTCGGTGGTGTTCAGTGGCGCCTGTTCTGATCTAACATACGCAGGACACCACTACTAAGCCCCCTACTGACGACAATAATTGCTTAGTGCGGAGCCGGCGTGAGTGAGTTCTCCCTCCGAAGGGCGCCACCACGTCCGTCCAACGACAGCCCCCATGGACTCGCCGATACCGGTGAACCCCGACGGAATCAAACCAAGGCCACAGATGTGGAGAGGACATCAAAATTGAGGTCACCATGAGAACAGGGCGTGAAGGGGCCACGGAATTTGAAACTTAAAAAAAAAAAATAAATGGCTGTTCGGTGAGAATAAGTATGATGAAGATGATGCTATCAGATTTCCATTCCAGTCTGAGACAGCATGGCAGGGCTGTACTCTACGCATACTTTCATAATATATCCCAGCGTTAACCAGACCCGAGAGATACAGACACCAGCAGTGTTGCTTAGGAAATTTGAGCAACACTGTCAGAGACGCATCCATTAAGTGGATGATGTGAAACTCGACTGTGTGGTCCCAGTCTTCCCAACTGAGCCCGTAGCAAACTCAGGTGTGGGTAGGAGCTGGTTTTAAAGCAGAAAAATCCCACTGACTCTGATGGGAATCGAACCACGACCTGCCAGCAGGAAGTCTTCGACGCTAACCACTTCACCAGGACAGCTGATATGCTCTTGTTCTTTCTTTCTTTCATTCATTCTTTCATTCATTCTTTCTTTCTTTCTTTCTCCCTGTCTTTCTTCCTTTCTTTCTTTCTTTCTCCTTCCTTCCTTTCCTTCTTCTTTCTTTCATTCTTTTTTTTTTTTTTCTGTGCGGTTTTTAACCATTCTTTCCTGCCCTGGCTGTTTTTTCAGACTTTTTTTCTTCTTTGTTTTCTGTGACTGTTTGTTGTTGTTGTTGTTGTTGTTGTTGCTTCTGATTTATTTCTGTGTTTTAAAGGCGTGGACGTTGTTGATTGTGACGTATAGGCGTGTGTCGTGATCAGCTTTTCTATCTTCTCCTGCGGCATCTGTTTTTCCTCCCCCCCCCGTCTTCACTTTATCTTTCTCGCTGGCAAGGACTTCCGCCCACTCCCCTCCCCCCAGCACTCCCACACACACACACACACACACCTACTGCTGCTTTCTTTCTTTCCCCCCCCATCATCCCTTCCTCCAGCTGCCCGTCTCTCCTTGTTACCCGGTCTCTTCCTGTACATTTTGTTGTCTTTCTGTCTGTCTGTCTGTCTGTCTCTGTCTCTGTCTTTGTTTTCTGTCCTGCTTATCTATCCGTCTCTCTCTCTGTGTCTATCTGTCTCTGTCTGTCTCTCTCTCTCTCTGAATCTCTCTCTCTCTCTCTCTTTCTCTCTGCCTCTCTCTCTCTCTCTGTCTCTCTCTTCCCTCCCTTCCTCCCATCCTCTACGTCTCTGATTTTGTCTGTTTGTTTGTCTGTCTGTCTATCTTTCCATCCCCCTTCCTCCCTTCATCTGTGTTCTGTCTTCGTCTGTCCGTCATTTTCTATTTCTAGTTGTCTCTGTCTATCTGTCTGTCTGTCTGTCTCTTTGTCTTTCTCTCTGTCTGTCTGTCTGTCTGTCTGTCCTGTCTCTCTCTCTCTCTCTCTCTCTCTCTGAATCTGTCTCTGTCTCTGTGTCTGTCTCTTTTTGTCTCTGTCTGTCTGTTTGTCACTCTTTCCATTCAGCTCTTTCCCTCTGTGTCTCTGTCCTTGTTTATTTGGCTGGCTGGCTGTCTTCCTCCCCCAACTCTCTCTTTCACTCTCATTTGTAACAAACGCGCGCGCGCACACACACACACCACACACACACACAAACACACACACACACACACACACACACACACACCACACACACACACACACACACATAACACACCGTACAGAGAGAGAGAGAGAGAGAGGAGAGAAGAGAAGAGAGGGATGAGAGGAGAGAGAGAGCGAGAGAGGGAGAGAGCGAGAGAGAGAGAGGAGAGAGAGAGAGAGAGAGAGAGCAGGTTTGGAGAGGGTTGAGAGAGAGGAGAGGGAGAGAGAGATGAGAGAGATTGGAGTATTCAGACCCCTCATTGGATATGATCTGTCGTACAGTGCTCCAGGGACTCCATTTTTAGCATACCTTAGTAGTTCGCTGACTTCTTGTCCAGCTGCCATTCAGCCCCAGTAGCTGAACTTCTGTGCGCTTTTACTTTGTGAGGGGGTTTTCCTCTTGCCTGTCCCTGTACACACACACACACACCACACACACCCACACAACACACACACACACACAACACACAGTACGCTATTAATGTAGTGAGGAGTTTCCTCTTGCCTGTCCTAATGTCTCTGAACACACACACAGACACACACACACACACACATACACACACACACACACACCACACACACACACACCACACACACACACACACACACACACACAGTACGCTATTAATGTGTGAGGAGTTTCCTCTTGCCTGTCCTAATGTCTCTGACTGAACACACACACAGAAACACACACACACACACACACACACGCGCGCGCGCGCGCGCGCGCGCGCACGCACGCGCCGCACACACACATGCACACACACATACACACACATGCACATATATCAACACATGCACACACATACAAGTGCATCTTCTCTCTCTCTCTCTCCTGTCTCTCTCTCTCTCACAACACACACACACACACACACACAAACACACACACCACACACACACACACACACACACAACACACGTACACACATACACACTCAAACACACACCCCACACACACACCACACACACACACAACACACACACACACCACACACACACACTACAACAGCACACACATTTACATGCATACAAACGCAACACACAGACACACATCACACCACAACACACACACACACACACACACACACACACACACACACACACACACACACACACGCACGCCACGCACGCACACACAACACACACACCACCACACACACACACACACACACACCACACACACACACGGATTTCACACACACACACACACAACACCACACACACCCACACACACACACACACACACCACACACACACACGGATTCACACCACACACACACCAACACACACACACACACACACACACACACACACACACACACACACATTTACCCCAAACCATGGTAGTACTGATTAAATGTAGGGAATTGACAGGCAAGGAGAAAGAGGAGGGCTGTTCCTTTCCTCAGCATTGTGACTTTCTTCCTTCAAAGTACGGCCATCCAATCCGTCTGGGCTTTCTTCTGCTGCCTTGGCTTTTTATGCTGTGTGAGTGGTATCTTCCTGCGACAGTCTCCGCTAACTTATACACGTACGCACACACAGACACAGAACAGTGCACAGGCAGGACGTGTGAGTGGTGTGGTGGTGTGACCGCGCGTTCGGCGAGCGTTGAGAGAGAGAGGAGAGAGAGAGAGAGGAGAGAGAGAGAGAGAGAGGAGAGAGAGAGAGAGAGAGAGAGATGTCACAGGGCCTGACACAGACTCAGACTCACAGACACTCACAGAGACAGACACACACAAGACAACACACAGACACACCTACAACACACAGAACACACAACAGACCACACACACCCACACACACACACAACACACCACACACACCCACAACAGAGGCAATTCACACACAACACACACACACGACACACACCAACACACACACACGACACACACACACACACACACACACAATTTTTCTCTCTTCGTGTTTCAGTCCTCTGTCTGTCTGTCTGTTTGATCGCGTCTCTGTCTGTCTGTCTGTTTAGCCTCTCTGTCTTTTTCCGTTTCTGTCTGTGTCTCTTTGTCTGGCTGTCAGGTGGTGTTCTGGTCTCTCGTCTTTGACCTTCTGCCTGTCTGTCTGGCCTGTCTGATCTGTCTCGAGTTTCCTCTCGGCCCTTTTTGTCTATTTTCTCTCTTTCTACCTGGGAGGCCTTTCCGCTCCACACGCTGTATTTTGCTGTCTGTAATGTATGTAGTATGTATTCTGGTATGTATGTGTCATGTTATGTATGTAGTATGTCTTTATGCCGTGCAGGGGTCGGTTATAGTAGTTGCATGACATGTAAATGTATGCAGGCATGCACGTAAGGTATGTATTATTGTTCATGTAATGTGATGTGTTATCTAGTACATGTAGTGTATGTATGTGTGTATGTATTTATTATGTATGTTATGTAGTATGGGTGATTGCCGTGTGTGTTGTGTGTTTGTGTGTGTGTGTGTTGCGTTTGTGTGTTGTGTGTGGTGTGTGTGTGTGAGTGCATCCATGTGTGGTGTGTGTGTGTGTGTGTGTGTGTGTGTGTGTGTGTCGTGCGTGCGTGCATGCGTTTGCGTGCGTGCGTTGCGTGCCTCTGGTGTGTGTGTGTGTGTGTGTGTGTGTGTGTGTGTGTGTGGGTGTTCGTTTGTGTGTGTGCTTCGCCTTCCTCTTGCCTGCAGGTGCATTCGAGGGTGTTTTTGTCCGGTTGTGGTTTTTGTTTTTTCCCTTGCGTCCCTGTTTGTTACTTTCCTTCTTCTGCCGCCTTGCCTCTGTTCCTACTGACCTGGTGTCTTCGGTTTGTTTCCCATAGTTGGCACACTCTCAGTGAGGGTTGTTCTGGGGGGCGGGTTCCTGAAAAGGAGAGAAAAGTCGGGACTTTTTGTCCCCAGGCTGAATTGATTTTGGCACGAGAGGGGAGCGGCGGAAGAGAGAGAGAGAAGAAAAGAGAGACGAGCAGAGAGAGAGAGAGCGGAGCCTGAGAGGTGCCCCAGGCGAATAGAGATTGCACATAGACAGAGAGAGAAGAGAGAGAGAGAGAGTCTTGAGAGAGGATGATGTCATCAGTAGATAGGATGTCAGATCTGTGTTCCTGAATGATGCATTGACAAAAATACCTGTGTTATTCAATCGGATTCGTGCATTTCAAAAACCTTCTGCTTGTGTCTGGTCTTCACGTTCTCTCTGTTTCTCTGTTTCTCGTCTTTGTCACCCCTCTCTGGTCTCTGTTGTCTGTCCGTCTGTCTCTGTCCTCTCTGCTCTCGATCGGGGGGGGGGTTCCAGGGAGTCTCTCTCTCCCTCCTCTCTCTCTCTCTCTCCTCTCCGAGAGGCTCCTGCTCCTCTCCCTGATTCCCCCCCCCAACCCTCTGGGTGTGCGTGTGTGGCTTATGCCTGTCCGTGTCTGTCTGTCTGTCTGTCTGTCTGTGTCTCTGTCCCTGTTTCTTTCTGTTTCTCGCCTCTCCCTCTCTGTCCTCTATGTCACTTTGGTCTGTCTGTCGTCTCTCTCTGTCTCTGTGTGTGGTCTCGTCTCTCTCTCTCTCTGTCTCCTGTCTGTCTGTCTCTCTGTCTCTCTCTGGTCCTCATCTGTCTGTCTGTCTGTCTGTCTTCTCTCTCTCTGTCTCCTCTCGATCTCCTCCAATTCTCCCCTCTCTCTCACTCTCTCCTCCTCTCGCATCTCTCGATCTCTCCTCTGATATCTCAGTCTCTCTCTCTCTGTGTGTCTCTTACCTCGTTCCTTTCTGTAACCAGCTTGAGAACGCACTCCACTTTCTATTGAATGCAATGCTTATATGCCTTCCAGAGAAAAATACATACTGAAAGCACAGACAATTTCAGAACGTGAACTCTATTTAACTGAAACAATTACTTGCAAACGAAAATGTGCATATTACAAGAGATATTGCTATGTATAATTTATTATGCCTGAAAAAAAATAGAAGAGCTCATATCCCACTGGGCAGTATGAATAATTAGCTACCCTCATAAATTAGCATTATTAGTACATCGAAAAATGTACTTTTTGTTGTCATTTCTCTTTTTTTTCTCTTTATGGTGCACTGCACCTCACATTGTTATAGGCCGGAGGCCTGAAACATTACAATTGTGTTCAACTGTGTTCAGTTTACTCCTCCTTCACCTCCACCTCCGCCCCTCTCTCTCTCTTCCCCCCCTGCCTCCCTCCCGCCCTCTCTCACTCTTACTCAGTCTCCCTCCCTTCCCCTCCCTCCCCTCTCTCTCTCGTCCCTTCTGTCTGTCTGTCTGTTGTCTCTCCCTCATATTCTGCAACTTTCCCATACTTGCTGAACAGCGGACTTAACCTGCCTTACCTCATGTTTCAGCTGTGAGATGGACGAACCTCCCAGGAGCCTGCCCGCATTTTTCTGGCTGGATGACCGCCATGATGGGAGATGATGATGACCCGTCATGATGGAGATGATGATGACCGTCATGATGGAGATGATGATGACCATGATCGTCTGACCTCGGTTCCCCCAGTCCGCTGCCGCTGAAGCACATGGCTACGCTTGATTTTCCTCCCCTCTTCATGATGGGATTGTCGCCCCTTTCTCGTGACGTCATCATCTCGTGTACAGTAGGCGTGATCATCCTTTTTCCCCTTTCGCCTACAGCTGCTGGTTCGCCTGCTTCGTCTTCTCCTTGGTTCCAGACTGGGCCAGAGGTTAGTCTAGTGTATTTGTCTGCATCTGCATCAGTAAGAATGTGATTGGTTTTTTTTGGGGGATTTTTAATATTTGTTTGTTGGTTCTTTCTTTCTTTCTGCTTTTTTGTTTTGTCGTCCCTCAGGTCTTCTGATGCCTAATATCACTGGCGTTTTTGGGTTCATGGGCGGTCTGAACGTCTGTCAGTTCGGTGTGTCGCAGGTTTCTTAGACTCTCACTGATTCGTAGATTCGTTTCTGTTTGGTTCATCATCAGCTAATTACACTCTCCTCTCTCTCTCTCTCTCTCTCATCCCTCTCCTCTCCTCACCTCCTCCCTCCATCTCTCTCCCTCTCTCCTCTCTCTCTCTCTCTCCTCTCTCTCTCTCTCTCTCTCTCTCCTCTCCTCTCTCTCTCTGTGTGTGTGTGTGTGTGTGTGTGGGTGTTGTGTGTGTGTGTGTGTTTGTGTATCGTACTGTGCTTCTAGGTTATGGTGATAAGGTTTCGTCTCTTGGGATGTTATCTGTTCTTCAGAGTATCTCTGGTTCTTCAATACGTGACTAGTTCTGCAGTGCATCTCTGGTTCGTTGGCCATTGGCGTGCATTTGGTTCTCAGGTGCAACTCACTGGGTTCTTCACAGCATCTCCCATGTCTTGGTCTGTAAGTGGACCTTCACAGCATCTCCCATGTCTTAGACTATCACTGGTCTGTAAGTGGACCTTCAGAGCATCTCCCATGTCTTAGACTATCACTGGTCTGTAAGTGGACCTTTCACAGCATCTCCCATGTCTTAGACTATCACTGGTCTGTAAGTGGACCTTCAGAGCATCTCCCATGTCTTGGTCTGTAAGTGGACCTTCACAGCATCTCCCATGTCTTAGACTATCACTGGTCTGTAAGTGGACCTTCAGAGCATCTCCCATGTCTTAGACTATCACTGGTCTGTAAGTGGACCTTCAGAGCATCTCCCATGTCTTAGACTATCACATGGTCTGTAAGTGGACCTTCACAGCATCTCCCATGTCTTAGACTATCACTGGTCTGTAAGTGGACCTTCACAGCATCTCCCATGTCTTGGTCTGTAAGTGGACCTTCACAGCATCTCCCATGTCATGGGTCATAACTGGTCTGTAAGTGGACCTTCAGAGCATCTCCCATGTCATGGGTCATAACTGGTCTGTAAGTGGACCTTCACAGCATCTCCCATGTCATGGGGTCATAACTGGTCTGTAAGTGGACCTTCACAGCATCTCCCATGTCATGGGTCATAACTGGTCTGTAAGTGGACCTTCAGAGCAATTCCCATGTCATGGGTCATAACTGGTCTGTAAGTGGACCTCCACAGCATCTCCCATGTCTTGGACTATCACTGGTCTGTAAGTGGACCTTCAGAGCATCTCCCATGTCTTAGACTATCACTGGTCTGTAAGTGGACCTTCACAGCATCTCCCATGTCTTAGACTATCACTGGTCTGTAAGTGGACCTTCACAGCATCTCCCATGTCTTGGTCTGTAAGTGGACCTTCACAGCATCTCCCATGTCATGGGTCATAACTGGTCTGTAAGTGGACCTTCAGAGCATCTCCCATGTCATGGGTCATAACTGGTCTGTAAGTGGACCTTCACAGCATCTCCCATGTCATGGGTCATAACTGGTCTGTAAGTGGACCTTCACAGCATCTCCCATGTCATGGGTCATAACTGGTCTGTAAGTGGACCTTCAGAGCAATTCCCATTGTCATGGATCATAACTGGTCTGTAAGTGGACCTCCACAGCATCTCCCATGTCTTGGACTATCACTGGTCTGTAAGTGGACCTTCAGTTCCTTGGTCACCTGCATCGTCATGTGTTGCTCAGTTCACTGCAGTTCTGGCGTTATCGTCACTATCACTTTACGGCACCTCTTTTTTGTTTTTTTCTTCCTTTTCTTCTTCTTTCGGATCAGCACCGGTTTCATGTGGTATCTCTGGTTCTTCGGAACATCACTGCTTCTTCTGTGAATCTGTACTTTATGGTGCATCTCTGATGAACATCACTGTTTCGTCCGGTGCACCTGTACTTTATCGGTGCATCTCTGAACTTCCGTGCTTCTTCCATGTATTTGTACTTTATCGGTGCATATCTGAACATCACTGCTTCGTCCGCGCATCTCTACTTATCGGTGCATATCTGAACATCACTTGCTTCGTCCCGTGCATCTGTACTTTATCGGTTGCATCTCTGGGTCCTCCTCGTCGGATTCACCTCACTGGGTTTTTGCAGTTGTGGTTCATCGCCCCAGCTCTGGTTTTCCATTATCATTCTGATTCATCAACATGTCACTGGTTTTCCATTATCATTCTGATTCATCAACATGTCACTGGTTTTCCATTATCATTCTGATTCATTGTCACGTCACTGGTTTTCCATTGTCATTCTGATTCATTGTCATATCACGTTCACTGGTTTTCCATTATTATTCTGATTCATTGTCATATCACTGGTTTTCCATTATCATTTTGATTCATCAACTCTTCACTGGTTTTCCATTATCATTCTGATTCATCAACTTGTCACTATGGTTTTTCATTATCATTCTGATTCATCAACTCGTCACTGGTTTTCCATTATCATTCTGATTCATCAACTCGTCACTGGTTTTCCATTATCATTCTGATTCATTGTCATGTCACTGGTTTTCCATTATTATCATTCTGATTCATCAATCTCGTCACTCGTCACTGGTTTTCCATTATCATTCTGATTCATTGTCATGTCACTGGTTTTTCCATTATCATTCTGATTCATTATCACGTCACTGGTTTTCCATTATTATTCTGATTCATTGTCATATCACTGGTTTTCCATCATCATTCTGATTCATCAACTCGTCAGTGGTTTTCCATTATCATTCTGATTCATTGTAACGTCACTGGTTTTCCATTATCATTCTGATTCAGTGTCATGTCACTGGTTTTCCATTATTATTCTGATTCATTGTCACGTCACTGGTTTTCCATTATCATTCTGATTCATTATCACGTCACTGGTTTTTCCATTATCATTCTGATTCAACAACACGTCACCGGTTTTCCAATGCAATTGTGGTTTGTCGACACGTCAATATGTATGTATGTATGTATGTATGTATGTATGTATGTATGCATGCATGCATGCATGCATGCATGCACGCATACATGCATGTATGTATGTATGTATGTATGTATGTATGTATGTATGTATATGTATGTATGTATGTATGTATCTATTTATCTATCTATCCTTCTATCTATCTATCTATCTATCTATCTATCTATCTATCTATCTATCTATCTGTCTATCTATCTATCTATCTATCTGTCTCACATCTATTATTCGGGGTGAATGCTTGCTGCAATGTATGAATGTCTGTATCTAAAGCTACTTAAAAGATTCAATGGCTGATGAATTGTAGTCTGATGTTAAAGCATTTAAGACTTACTCCTCTGTGTGTGTGTGTGCATGCTTGTGTGTGTGTGTGTGTGTGTGTGTGTGTGTGTGTGTGTGTGTGTGTGTGTGTGTGTGTGTGTGTGTGTGTGTGTGTGTGTGTGTGTGTGTGTGTGTGTGTGTGTGTGTGTGTGTGTGTGTGTTTTCTTCCAGAAACCTAATGGCACAGGGACATCTGCATACACATCCCGACACGTCCAGACACAGAATGTTCTCTGTCTAGGCAGCTGATTGCAGTGAGTTTTAGACCTTTAAACCCTTTGTGAGCTAAGCTTACGTGCATAGGTGACCGGAGGCCGCAAGTGATCGTGTATGCGCTCCTCAACCATCGTGATAAGAACATCCCCCGGACTATGAATTTCAGTCTCCAAATCCACTTTGATTTCCCACACGGAAATGAACCATTGACAGCAGGTTCTCTCAACATGTGCGTTATGTGTGTTCTCCTCACTTCAGAACTAATCGATGGTCCATTTCCTTCGCAAAGCATATGAAAATATGGTTCCATTTTTGTGCCAAAAGACACACAAGGGAAACCCAGAATTATTGGCAGTGTGTTCCTGACACGCTGAAACTTAAGGCATTTACTCGTTTCTGTGTTGTTGTTGTGTTGTTGTTGTTGTTGTTGTTTTATTCTAAGACAAAGAAAACGAGACCATCCATGATGTGCAAACAGCCACCTCGAGCACAGAAATGAGTTCTTCATGTTAGGAGACTTTGGCTGTTTAAAATCAACCAAGAGAAGTGTTATTTTCTGAGAGTGATGCTGAAACTTATTCCTTGGAATTGTTTTATGCAAATCATTCCGAGATTGCTGCAAAGTGTTTGGACTTTAGTCGCTGAAACAACGAAGTTCTGCCTGGGACCGTAAACCAAACAGTGTGCTGGTTTTCAGAGTTTACGTCCAGAAAAAGTTTCTGGTGCACAAACACAGTTCACGTTTGTGGTGGTCTTCTTTGTTTGAGATGGGATGAGAATATCTGAATATATAAGCCAACAATCTTGAAGCAGGTGCGTATGTGTGTCTGTATTGCTGAGCAACAGAAGTGAACTTGTGGTAGATGTAGTCATTATCCAATCTTCACAGGACTTCAAGCCTTCTGTTCAAGGCAGTGGATAGAGCCATCGTCAAATCGTCACACCAGTTCAACGGTCTGTTCACCTTGCAGTGGACATAATCACCATCAAATCGTCCCAACACTTTAAACAGTGTGTGCAGCCAAGAATGGATATACTCATGACCAAATTTTCAATGAAACGCTAAGGGTGTGTTCCACCTCAGTAACCGAATTGTTTCCAAGGAGTAATTCCATACTGTCTCAGCCTCTGTGGAGTATATCGTCATCGTCGTCGTCGTCGTCGTCGTCGTGGTCGTCATTGAGGGCGCTTGACTGCAGCATGGAAGGGACGAGGAGAGGGTGCCGCCGCCCAGCTCCCGTCCTCCACCTCCACCGGTGGGGGTGAGGAAGGGGAGGAGGAGGAGGAGGGGGTGAGCTGGAGGGAGCGATGCCTCATTCTGGAGGATTCCCTCAACCGTTTGCAGGCCGCGTGCAGGCCAGCAAGATCCGCACACGCTGGACAGAAGGTGAGTGCGAGGGAGAGAGAGAGAGAGAGAGAGAGAGAGAGAGAGAGAGAGAGGAGAGAGAGAGAGAGAGAGAGAGAGAGAGAGAGAGAGCAGTTTCTGTGGTTCTTCGTGATTGTCACGACAAGACATTTGTCTGGTTCGTATTCACAAACTGTCTGTCGATATAGACATTTCTGTAGTTGCTGTTCATCCTTCTGTGGTTTCCATGGTTACCATTCACAGTTATCTCTGTTCAGAGTTTACGTGGAAGTTGTTCAGGATTGTCACTAAAACAGTTTGTATTGTCATGTTTATCATGTTCATGGTAGAGTTTGTGTGGTTCGTGCTTATGTTTGTCATTGTTGAGTGTTTCTATGATTCCTGTTTTAAAACCGTGATTGTACAGATTTTCTGTGGTTTCTGTTCACAATTCTGATTGTAGAGTGCTATGTGTGCTTATTTTTCATGATTGTCTATTTAGGGAGTTTGCTTTTGTTCATAACTGTCAGCGTTGAGAGTTTATGTGGTTTCTTGTTCATGAATGTCACTGTGGGAATTTTTTTGTGGTTCGTTTTTATGTCATTTGTCGAGTTTCCGTGATTCTTGTTCATGATTGTCATTGTATAGTATTTCTGTTGTTCTTTGTCATATGACAGAATTTCCCGTGATTTTGTTTCATGATTGTCATTGTACTGTCTTTCTGTTGTTCTTTGTCATAGGACAGAATTTCCGTGATTCTTGTTCATGATTGTCGTTGTACAGTTTCTGTTATCCTATTCATTATTGTCATTGCACAGAATTTATGTGATTCGTATGTTTAATTGTCGTGGTATAGCATTTCTTAAAATCCTGTTTATAAATGTCATTGAACAGATCTATTTGGTTCTTGTACATGATCGTCATTGTCGAGTTTCATTTATTCCCGTTCATG
>JADBJO010005160.1:30000-32500 GCA_016801955.1 Conus betulinus
TTTTGATTTTTTGTTTCTTATTTGATCTGAGCATTATCAATGGGTCTTGTGTCAATGATCAGAATGGTGAATTTACGTTTGTGTCACCCCAGGGAAACAGTGTTATCGACTATTTTATTGTTTCCGATGGGGTAACGGACATGTGTAGTTTACAAGTTGGGGAGAGTTTATACTCTTGGCATCTACCAGTCGAATTGTCTTGGAGGAATTGTTTGAGTGAAGGTTGTGTGCCCCAGATACCGCAGTCTGAAACACATAGAAGAAGAAAAGGTAGTGTGGTCTGAAGAGTGTTGTGGGTTGTACAAAGAGGAAATGGAATCTGATGAATTTAAAGAGTGTTTGAATACAGCACGACTGATTCTTGCCACGGATGTTAACAGGGCGACCGACATTTTAGTAAGTGCAATGTATGGGGCTGCAGCGTCCATGGGTAGGAGGTTGGGAGAAAGAAAAAACGGTGCAATGATTGGTTTGACTTTGAGTGCGAACAGAAGAAAAGGATTGTCTTACGACTTCTGAGATCTTTTCGGAGAGCAAAATTACCGGAATACAAAGCACTGCAAAAAGAAGCGTACATAAAAGAAAGGAAAGAGTATGGTCATTGAAAAAGAGAGAAAAAGAGATTGTCTAATGAAACGAAAATTAAGAAGCTTAAAGACTCGATTCACGATCCAAGACTTTTCTGGTCAACAATAAGAGCTGTTAGCAGGAAAGGCATGGTTTTTAATGAGATTAGCAGTCAACAGTGGTACGATCATTTCTTCAGTGTTTTCAATGACTTCGAAAGTACGCCTGTACATGAAGTTGCTGAACACGAGGAGCTAGCGGAGGGGGGAAACGAAGAGTCACTCTTAATGATCCAATCACTAAACAAGAGGTCGTAAATGGAATAAAAAACCTGAAAAGTGGAAAAAGTCCTGGTCCAGACAAAGTCATAGGTGAAATGTTTAAACATTCAAGCGCAGGGGTAGTGGACTTTCTGGCTGAATTATTCAATGCTATTTTTGACCGTGGAATGTTCCCCAGAGAATGGTCTAAATCTATAATCATACCAATTCATAAAAAGGGAGACACAAACAACCCAGACAACTATAGAGGTGTGGCTTTAACAAACGTCATAAGTAAAATATACACAAATATTTTAAACAAAAGACTGACTAAATGGGCAGAAACCGAAGAAACAATAATAGAAGAACAAGCAGGTTTTAGGAAAGACTATAGCACGATAGATCACATCTTTACTTTATACGCACTTGTTGTCCAGAAATATCTACTCCGAAATGCTAAATTATATGTAGCCTTTGTCGACTTTAGAAAAGCCTTCGATTCGGTGAACAGGAACATTCTTTGGAATATTTGAGAAATAATGGCATTAACGGGAAAATGTATAAGGCACTTAGAGGTGTGTACGATTCTGTAGTGGCTTGCGTACGTCAAAAGGGTAAATTAACAGATTACTTTGACTGCCCGCGTGGTGTAAAGCAGGGATGTTTACTAAGCCCTCAGCTTTTCTCATTTTTCATCAAACGAATTAGCGATAGAGATCAACAAACGAGGCAGACACGGTATTCAAATGATACCAGATGCTGTTGAAATTTTCCTGATGTTGTTTGCAGATGATGTTGTTTTGCTTTCTGATACGATAATTGGCTTACAAAACCAGTTGACAGCATTAAAAGGAGAAGCAGATCGATTACAATTAACTGTTAATCTGGAGAAAACAAATATTATGATTTTTAGAATGGGGGGTCATCTTTCTAGACACGAAAAATGGTGGTACGGTAACACAGAAGTAAAAGTGACAAACAGTTATAAATACCTCGGTCTGATATTCACAACCAAGCTCAGTCTTAGTGCAGCTTTGACAGAAAACGTGTAGAAAAGGAAAGAGAGGAGTGATCGAAATTCTTAGAACATTGAGAAAATTAGATTCAGTTGAACCATCGATTTTCTGGAAACTTTTTGACACTCAGATAACACCCATATTGACATATGCAGCAGAGCAGCAGGGGGGGGGGGGGGGGGGGTGCCGCAACAGCGAAATAGAAAGTGTCCATACATTTGCAATCAAGCGTTTCCTAAGTGTTCCCTTACATTCTTCCAATAAAATGGTTTATGCGGAAACCGGAAGATATCCTTTATATATACACACTATGTAAAATGTATTAAATATTGGTTGAAACTGTTAAAACTACCTTACACAAGGTTATGTAAACAGGCGTACAAAATGTTGTTACAACAGCATGAGAATGGAAAGTTTAACTGGGTATCCAATGTAAAGAAACTGTTGACTGAAAATGGGTTTGGCATTGTCTGGCTAAGCCAAGAAGTAGGAAACGATGAATTGTTTATCTCAGAATTTAAAGACAGATTGATCTGTATGTTTCAACAAAAACTGGCACTCTCACATGGAAGGAAATGAAAAATACAGATGGTTTCTTTCATTTAAGAGTAACCTGCAACCTGAAAAAAAATATTTATCGGTGGTAACAGATAGATG
>JADBJO010005160.1:40000-47500 GCA_016801955.1 Conus betulinus
GTCTGTGATGCCATCACATACTTCGCCTGCACTGCTGTGACGACTGGGTTGGAGAATGAATAGCATATACATATAACAAAAGTACTTAGCTCTTCTTTAAAGCTGTGGATAGTAGTTTGGATGGAGAACGAAGAAGAACCTTGAAGTTAGTGATGGCAGTTGGTATCTGGTCTTTTCAGTTCCATGAATGGTGATTTGATCAGAGGACAAAGAGCATTAGATGTGAGGCAATGGTACTTAGCTCCTCTTTAAAGCCATGAATGGTAATTGGGATGGAGGGATGAACATTGAAATTATGAATACATGTTTCCGTTTGATAAGATTTTTGTGGAGTATTAGTCCCGTTTTTAGGCCTTCTTTTATAAAAGCATTTTTAAGATGAACTGGTTTGTTTTAATCAAATCGTTTTCAGGAAAATGTATAGAATCGCTTTTTCACGAGGCGACAGCCCTGGTCTTGCCCTCTGTCATCAGTTACGTTATAAACACCGTGAAAGAATGGAACGGAAGTCTTTGGTGACAGTGCACTGCTATTCTTCAGTGCAGGGGTTGGGGATGGAGACGCGGAACTAGGATCATTAGCTCCTGTAGTGACAGCAGGGGTTGGGGGGATGGAGGCATGGAACTAGGATCATTAGCTCCTGTAGTGACAGCAGGGTTGGGGATGGAGACTGGGATGGACATGGAACTAGGATCATTAGCTCCTGTAGTGACAGCAGGGGTTGGAGATGGAGGCATGGAACTAGGATCATTAGCTCCTGTAGTGACAGCAGGGGTTGGGGATGGGGACATGGAACTAGGATCATTAGCTCCTGTAGTGACAGCAGGGGTTGGGGATGGAGACGTGGAAGGATCATTAGCTCCTGTAGTGACAGCAGGCCAAAGGAACTCTTCTTCAGATGATCACCTGGCCAACCACACAACGTCTGTTTACAGCAGCCAACTCTCGTACAGGAAACCAAACAAGACCCAGTCCTGAAAAAGCTTACGTCCTGAAAAAAAGCAAACAAACAGTGAGAGTTTCAGTTTCATCAAGAGGTGTCACTGTGTGATGACAGAGCCAGTCACCCCACTCAATTCTTGGTACCAGATTATGAAAAAAAAAAGAAAAAAAGAAGAAGAAGAAAAAAACACACCAAAAAGCAGCATGTATGATGATGATGATGATGATGATGATGATGATGATGATGATGATGATGATGATGATGATCATCATCATCATCATCATCATCATCATCATCATCATCATCATCGTCACATTCAAAGCTAACCAAAAATACACCAAAGGCCCGGCCACATTGTTAACACCGCAGTGTTGACAGTTAGCGTTCTCTCTGGGCTCTGTGTACAATGTTCATTATCTATCCACCATCTCTGAGCTGTGTGTGTACAATGTTCATGACCTATCCATCCCATCTCTGGGCTGTGTGTACAATGTTCATGACCTATCCACCATCCCTGGGCTATGTGTACAATGTTCATGACCTATCTGCCATCTCTGCACTGTGTGTACAATGTTCATGATTTATCTGCCATCTCTGCACTGTGTGTACAATGTTCATGACCTATCCACCATCTCTGCACTGTGTGTACAATGTTCATGACCTATCCACCATCTCTGGGCTGTGTGTACAATGTTCATGACCTATCCGCCCATCTCTGCACTGTGTGTACAATGTTCATGACCTATCCGCCATCTCTGGACGTGTGTACAATGTTCATGACCTATCTGCCATCTCTGGACTGTGTGTACAATGTTCATGACTTATCCGCCATCTCTGGGCTGTGTGTACAATGTTCATGACTTATCCGCCATCTCTGGGCTGTGTGTACAATGTTCATGACCTATCCACCGTCTCTGGACTGTGTGTACAATGTTCATGACCTATCCGCCATCTCTGGGTTGTGTGTACAATATTCATGACCTATCCACCATCTCTGCACTGTGTGTGCAATGTTCATGACCTATCCACCATCTATGGACTTTGTGTACATTGTTCATGACCTATCCACCATCTCTGGGCTGTGTGTACAATGTTCATGACCTATCCGCCATCTCTGGGCTGTGTGTACAATGTTCATTACCTATCTACCAGATTACTTTTAAAATAAACGTCGGCATTCCATACACTGCAACTAGAAAAAAAGGATCTCGTGAAAAGTGTGTCAAGAATAAGATTTGAGGATTGTCCACAGAGACAGAGAGACAGGAGACGACAGTAGAGGATGGTCCACAGAGACAGGAGATGACAGTAGAGGATGGTCCACAGAGACAGGAGATGACAGTAGAGGATGGTCCACAGAGACAGGAGATGACAGTAGAGGATGGTCCACAGAGACAGGAGATGACAGTAGAGGATGGTCCACAGAGACAGGAGATGACAGTAGAGGATGGTCCACAGAGACAGAGAGACAGGAGATGACAGTAGAGGATGGTCCACAGAGACAGGAGACGACAGTAGAGGGTGGTCCACAGAGACAGAGAGACAGGATACAACAGTAGAGGATGTCCACAGAGACAGAGAGACAGGAGACGACAGTAGAGGATGGTCCACAGAGACCGGAGACGACAGTAGAGGATGGTCCACAGAGACAGGAGACGACAGTAGAGGATGGTCCACAGAGACAGGAGATGACAGTAGAGGATGGTCCACAGAGACAGGAGACGACAGGAGAGGATGGTCCACAGAGACAGAGAGACAGGAGACAACAGTAGAGGATGGTCCACAGAGACAGAGAGACAGGAGACGACAGTAGAGGATGGTCCACAGAGACAGAGAGACAGGAGACGACAGTAGAGGATGGTCCACAGAGACAGAGAGACAGGAGATGACAGTAGAGGATGGTCCACAGAGACAGAGAGACAGGAGACGACAGTAGAGGATGGTCCACAGAGACAGGAGACGACAGTAGAGGATGGTCCACAGAGACAGAGAGACAGGAGACGACAGTAGAGGATGGTCCATAGAGACAGAGAGACAGGAGGCGACAGTAGAGGATGGTCCACAGAGACAGAGAGACAGGAGACGACAGTAGAGGATGGTCCACAGAGACAGAGAAACAGGAGACGACAGTAGAGGATGGTCCACAGAGACAGGAGACGACAGTAGAGGATGGTCCACAGAGACAGAGAGACAGGAGACGACAGTAGAGGATGGTCCATAGAGACAGAGAGACAGGAGACGACAGTAGAGGATGGTCCACAGAGACAGAGAGACAGGAGACGACAGTAGAGGATGGTCCACAGAGACAGAGAAACAGGAGACGACAGTAGAGGATGGTCCATAGAGACAGGAGACGACAGTAGAGGGTGGTCCACAGAGACAGGAGACGACAGTAGAGGATGGTCCATAGAGACAGAGAGACAGGAGGCGACAGTAGAGGATGGTCCACAGAGACAGGAGACGACAGTAGAGGATGGTCCACAGAGACAGGAGAAAGGATACGACAGTAGAGGATGGTCCAGAGAGACAGGAGACGACAGTAGAGGATGGTCCACAGAGACAGAGAGACAGGAGACGACAGTAGAGGATGGTCCACAGAGACAGGAGAAAGGAGACGACAGTAGAGGATGGTCCACAGAGACAGGAGAAAGGAGACGACAGTAGAGGATGGTCCACAGAGACAGAGAGACAGGAGACGACAGTAGAGGATGGTCCACAGATACAGAGAGACAGGAGACGACAGCAGCGGATGGTCCACAGAGACAGGAGACGACAGTGGTGGATGGTCTACACAGAGAAAGAGCAGACGACAGGGGGGAAGTGAGTGTCAAAGTGAGGGGACTGTAGATGGAAATTGAAACGAAACTCAAAAGAAGATCGGTTGTTCCGCCGAACGGAAGAGACAAACAAATTACAAGACAAAAACACGACGAGTTTCGACCTGGTTGGTCTTCTTCAGGCAAGATAAACAAGGTTCAAGAGAGAAAAAGGGAGAACGAAAGATGCCTTATCTCCTGAGATTGGACGCAGAATGGATGTGGAATTATTTCTGCGCCCAGTTTGCGCCCAGTTGGAGCAGACAAATGATTGTTTGTAACAGTAAATCTTTTAGGACAGTAGAAAAAGACGAACATTTCAACGAACTGCTTCAAAGAGAGTGACAAAAAGAGGAAGTTTCTAACATAGAACTCCCAGAAGGCGATAAACTGTATGTGCTAAAAGACCCCCCCCCCCCCCTCCCCCCCTTTCTCCCCCTCCCCACCCGACATCTTCACAAACAACTTCTTTAGTACACCACCGGGAAAATCGATTACGAAATGAGAGGCGCTGGAATCTGAGTCAAAGAACGCGAAGACACAGGGACAAGGAATGGTGCTGAAAATCAACTCGGCGATGCAAAATGCAAATTAAGATTAAAAACGAGAAGAAGAAGAAGAAGAAGAAGAAGAAGAAGAAGAAAACAGTTGAGTCCAGTCTTGTTCCTTTTGTTGTCTTTCAATTGTTTCCAGAACGTTCTCTGAAGCCGGGCTGAAAGAAAAGGTAACGGAAAATGCTTTCTGGATGGGGTAGCGGGCGGGGAGGGGGGGGGGGGGGGGGGGGGGGGGGAATCATTGATCATCCTCAATCCGCACAGAAAGTCAACCTCCCTTTGCATATCCATATTGGCATTTCAAAATTCTTTTCTTTCTTTCTGCGTTTCTTTGGTTATTTCTTGGCTTTGTCTGATTTTGCTGGTTATTTTGGCCCGTCGCTCGGGGAGGATTGTTCGAAAAGTGCAAGCGGATTTATGTATTGACAAATACAATCTCTTTGTCGTTCTGGTTTCCAGTCATTTCCGTTTCCTATTTCCCTTTCCGGTTCTGTGTTCTGATACTTGAAATAAAACGTTTGGAAAGTGGGGCACACACACACACACACACACACACACACACACACACACACACACACACACACACACACACACACACACACGCACACACACACGCGCACACACACACACACACACACACACACACACACACACACACACACACACACACACACACACACATACACACACACGTGCGCGCGCGCACACACACACATGCACACACACTCAAACAACTTGAAAAAGAATTAAACATTCCTCTTAAGCCAAACATTGCCGAGTAATCAAGGTAGATTACATATACACATAGCGTGCACGCGCGCGCACACTCAAACTCACTCTCTCTCTCTCTCTCTCTCTCTCTCTCCTCTCTCTCTCTCTCTCTCACTCACACACACACACACACACACACACACACACACACACACACACACACACACACACACACACACCACACACACCACACACACACACACACACACACACACACACACCACACACACACACACACACACACCACACACACACACACACACACACACACACACACACACACACAACGTCAAAGAGATCTTTTCTTGCCTCTCTAATTTACGAAGAAAATCTCCTTGGTTTGTGGTTGTGTAATTGGTTTCATGATGCGAAACCTGTTGGAACTGTTTGTTTGCTTCTTTTCCTGCAGGAAGAAGACTCCCCTGTGGACAGTGGACATGCTCATTGTCAATCCTTTCGTGGGCGTCAAATCCCCTCGTTTTGATGTCCCTTTGAGTGATCTCCCTTCTTTGTTTGAATTTGCTATTTCGTTTTGTCGTTGGATGAAAAAATGGAATATTGTTGAATGGGTCGTTAGATTAATCTCCCTTCCCTTTTTGATTTTGGTATTTCGTTTTGTCGTTTGACGTAAACTAGGATATTGTTAAAGGGAAGAAATGAGATTGAAAAGAGAGTGAGGATGATGAAGGTAATGTTATGGGGGTTTTATAATGGCTTCAGGCAACATTAACAGATTATACGTTTATGTCTAAAGTCGATAAAAATGTTCGATGTGCAATGCCATGAGATACTGCGTATTATACGGGTATAATACAGTCTGAACTGTTCTTATAGCTCTGGCTTGGCCGTCCCAGAATAAATGCGGCCTTAACTGCGTGGCTACATCTGATGCAAACGGCTCGACGCAGTGTGTGGGTCTACACACACACACACACACACACACACACACACACACACACACACACACACACACACACAAACACAGAGAGAGAGAGAGAGAGAGGAGAGAGAGAGAGAGAGAGAGAGAGAGAGAGAGGAGAGAGAGAGAGAGAGAGAGAGAGAAGCACATGAACAAAAATATTATAGAAACACTCACACAATAACACACAACACACACACACACACACACACACACACACACACACACACACACACACACACACACACACACGAGAACCACCTGAAATGGTCAGAGCGGTTCTCCAGATAGACTGCTGTGTGGGACAAATTCATTCTAAGAGACGCTTTGCTGGATGCTGATGCCAGACTAACTCCTAGCCGGATTTGGAAAATACAACTATTTCCTCCCCCGCCGGCAAGATGTGTCTGTGATGCTACTGACTGTGGCCCGGGCAGCCAACTGGCATTCTGAACCAAGAAAGGCAGTCTTTCCTCTGAGCCAGAAAATGATTATTCCTAACCTGTTACGTCGGCGCCAACCAGGCCCGAGCGATACAGACACCTGCAGTGTTGATAAAGAATTTGGAAGAAAACGGTCAGAAATACAGCGGTATGATGGCTGTCTTCTCCCTGTCGGAGCCAGTAGGATACTTAGCAGATCGGGATAGGGGGCGGAGAAACCCTCAGGAATATGCGTCTTTCGGGACTCGAACGCAAGACCTCCCAGCATGCCTAAGGCACTGACCGCTGTTCTACAGTGACTAGTGGTGGAAAGGATTTTTTTTTTTTTTAGGTGATTTGTTAATATGTTATCTTTTTGCCTTGATCTGTCTGTCTATCTGTCTGTCTGCCTGTCTGTCTGTCTGTCTGTCTGACTCTCAAGCATGGTCTTTGTCGTCTTTTAATGCTGTTAAATACTGTCGTCAGTATGTTGGTCTGTCTGTCTGTCTGTCTGTATCTCTGTCTGTCTGTCTGTCTGTCTCTTTTTCCTCCTACTCCTTCTCCCACCCTCCTCCTCCCCCTCATTATATATATTCCTCTCTCTCTCTCTCTCTCTCTCTCTCTCTCTCTCTCTCTCTTCTTTCTGTTCACTCTGTGTCTCTCTCTGCCTCTCTCTCCCTCCTCTCCTTTCTTCCCTCTCTGTCTCTCTATATCTTTCTGTTTCTCTGTCTCTGTCTGTCTGTCTGTCTCACTCTCTCTCACCTCCCTTCTTTCCTCCCTTTCTGTCTTCTTCCCCTCCTTTTTTTCATCCCTCCCCCTTTGTCCTCTCTCTCATTTCCTCTCTCTCTATCCTTCTTTCTCTTTCTTTGTTTCTTTCTTTCTCTCTTTCTCTTCTTCAGAGCTAGGTTAAAGAAAACAGGCAAACAGACATGTGTATAATTATCCTGGTTTCATCATGCTGTTGATATTGCTGTCGTTTTCTCTCTTTTCAATTGCACTGGTTTCTCTGTCACCAGAAACAATAAGCACCATCATCATCACCACCACCACTAACACCACCACCACCACCACCATC
>JADBJO010005160.1:57500-60000 GCA_016801955.1 Conus betulinus
AACTTGTACCACCAAAGCCTTGAAATTCGCCAATAAACACACAAACATAACAGAGTCAGAAATGGAAATCATTTTCCACACCAAGAAAACTCTACTCCACAGCAGAAATGAAACTTGGATTAAAAAAAAAAAAAAAAAAAAACGAACAAAAACTCTACATTTGATGTGACCATGGGATCGTATGATGGTGCCGAAACATGTGAGCTAGTCGGACTATTCATGCTATCCAACATCCAGAAACAACTCGGAAAACAAGTCGGTCTATACAGAGATGACGGCCTCGCCGCACTAAACAATAACCCAAGAATCATTGAAAATAAGAAAAAAAGAAACTGTGCAAAATTTTCCAAAACCACAATTTAAAAATCACAATAGAAGCAAACAAAAAGGTAGTGAACTACCTAGACATAACATTAGACCTCAACGACCACGTGTGTACAAACCATAAAAAAAAAACCCAACGACACACCCATCTACGTAAAAATCATCAAAAGCACCACCCCCCATCTATACTAAAAACTATACCCAATGGTATAAACAAGAGACTATCCAACCTGTCATGCAACGAAAGAGTATTCAATAATGCAGCAGCAGAATACCAAGAAGCGTTGCAAAAAAAAGTGGTTACAATTACAAACTACAATATAGCCCAGACAACAACATGAACAGAAACAAGAAAAACAGGAAAAGGAAGATCATATGGTATAACCCCCCATATGATGGAAGAGTAAAAAACAAACGTAGGAAAAGAATTCTTTAAAATACTGACAACATCATTCCCAAAAGAACACAAACTGTTCAAAAATATTCAACAAAAACACCATCAAACTATCATACTCATGTATGCCCAACCTCAAAACATAATTGATTCATCCAACAAAATGAAAAGCAACACAGCAAAGAAGGGTGATGAAAGGATATCTTGCAACTGCACTAAAAAAAAAAAACAGTGCCCCCTAGCAACAAATGCCTTTACAATATATATGTATACCAAGCTACTGTAACATCAGAAAATGAAAAAGAAAAATATATAGGGATTACTGAAAACCACTTTAAAACTAGATACGCAAAACCACAAACAGTCATTCAACAAGAAAAAAATACAAAAACCAAACGGAACTGAGTAAATACATTTGAGACTTTAAAAAAAAAATTAAAAAAAAAAAACTACAGCATATCATGGAAAATCATAAAAAGAGCAACACCGTACAACAAATTTAAAAAAAAAATGCAACTTATGTTCCACAGAAAAATGGTTAATACTATGTAAACCTTATTTAGCAACTTTGAATACAAAAGTAGAAATAGTAAACAATTGCAGGCATAAATGGAAATCTTTGTCAGCGAATTCCCCCTGAACAGACCACAGCAAGCAACCCGAGAACCACAGATAGCACGTGCAATGAATGCAATTGAACCACACGCACAAACATGAAATCAGGACCCGCACGCTATTTAACACCGACAGCGCGCAAAAAAAAAAACATCCTGAAGGGGGGGGAATAAACAATTCAAATCTGCAGTGGTAGATAATTCTGCCTAACTAACAGTATGTGCTTGAGTGGGTGAATGGGGAATAATTAAATGCTTCGCAAAATGAACCTTCAGCAAGCTTACGGTCTCCAGGGGGGGGGGGGGGGGGGGGGGGTGGGAGACAGTCTCCAATAAGAAGAAAACTCGCTAACATGTAACTCCTGGTCAGATACCGGTATTTCAAAATCTGTAACTCCTTGGTCAGATACCGACATTTCGAAATCTGGTTGTTTCCAATAAGAAGAAAACTCGCTAACATGTAACTCCTGTCAGATACCGGTATTTCAAAATATGTAACTCCTTGTCAGATACCGACATTTCGAAATCTGGTTGTTTCTTCTCAGTGACCGCGGAAAGAAAGTACTAACTCAAATCTTCTGTCTTTTTTTTTTTATTTTAAGAAGAATGCTATCCCAGAAAAAGGCTGGTGTGCAATACCATAGTATGTTTGTTGAGTTTCAAAAAACTAACCAAAGGTGCCACCTAAGAAACAAAAGAAAATCATGAAAGAGCAAAACAAGCTACATTTTCTTGTGAAAAGTAGAAAATGTAAAAAGATAACCTTTTAAGACACAAGTGCTGAGGGCCAGTTCTTGGAATGAATCCACAAGGGACTAAATTACAATGTTTATAATTGAATATTTCTTGCAGTCATTGCAACACCTAGCTGCTCTGTAAGTTGCGGGAACGGTGCTGGTACTTATCCTTGGAATTTATTACTTCATGTATATAAAATACACACACACACACACACACACACACACACACACACACACAGAACATGGGAAAAAGCTTTAATGTCACTGTCTTCTATCAGCTCAGTGTCATGGGACAGGGAGTTTGATGCCATTACCGTCCATCTGCTGTTTCCATGCTTTTGCTCCCATGCGTTCCCACGAAAACCATGTACATTTAAATCAAAGTGATTGTAAACAATGGTGAGTAAGTTCCGTTTTCAGTGTAATGC
>JADBJO010005160.1:62500-67500 GCA_016801955.1 Conus betulinus
TCCTCCCTTTATTTCTATCTTTCTTCTTCCTTCCTTCCTTTCCTTCTTCATTTATTACGTCATACTATCCTTCCTTCTTTCTTTCCTTTCTTTCTTTTTTTCTTTCTTTCTTCTTTCTTCTTTCCTCTTTCTTTTCTTTCTTTCTTCCTTCCTTCGGTCCTTCCTTCCCTTCGGTCCCTTCCTTCCTTTGGTCCTTCCTTCCTTCCTCTTTCTTTCTTTCTTTCGTTCGTTTTTTCCCCTTATGTCATCCATCTCACATGCACATGATAACCGGCTCTCCTTCAGAAGATGGAACAGGATTTGACATATATTCAAGCACGTTCATTTCTTTGTTGTCTTTTGACACATGCGGACTCACAAACTCCGGGATCTCCGTCTATGAAGGTGTCACCCGAAACTTTTGGACGTGGAATCTGCTCAGCGATTGACCGCTAAGAGGGCAAAGCTTTGTTAAATCTGTCTCAAGCCAGGATTAAACCGAGCACCCGTGGATGAAAAGAACGCTGGATTGTCCACTTTGCCAACCAGACTTCGTGGCGAACGTCGCGAACGTTTTCACCTTTTGAACCGGGCCCCGTTTAAACGTGGGGGGTTCAGTGTCTGGCCCAAGTCTGTTTTGCCAACACTCCTTCTCTTCCCACCATTACTCCTTAATGAAATTGTCGCTTGCTAATCAGATTTACTTTGCTTGTACTTTTTTTTTTTTTTTTGCCATTGACTCCAGTTACTGGCAAGTTAGGTGTTACAGTCCTGTTGCTTTTTTTTCTTGTTTCTTCGTTTTGTGTCTCAGCCCCGCCTCCCCCCCCCCCCCCCCCCCCTACACACACACACACACACACACACTTCCCCCCGCTGTCTGTCACACAAACACAGAAGCCCCGCTGTCTGTTTCTAAACCTAGGAAGCAGAGTGTGTGTGTGTCCCCCCTGTGTGTGTGTGTGTGTGTGTGTGTGTGTGTGTGTGGTGTGTGTGTGTGTGTGTGTGTGTTGTGTGTGTGTGTGTGTGTGTGTTGTCGTGTGTGCGTGTGTGTGTACGTGCACGAACACACACACACACACACACACACACACACACACACACACACACGAAACACACACACACACACACACGCCCGTGAACTCATGCGAGCAGCTTCGTATACTTGTTAATTAATGTGATTAGGGAGATCGGGGGAGGGAGGGGGGGAGGTGTTAGAGAGATGCCAGAGACTGAGGAATGAGGTTTAACTTCTTAAAATTCAGAAATATTCTGTATCTTCTGGATTTGTTTCCCCTACTCCCCCCACCCTCCCCCTCCTCCCGCCCCCTCTCCCCCCCCCCCACCCACCCCCCCCCTCACTCATTCAGTGTCTCACTCGCGCTTCCACTTCCTCACTCAGTCGCTTCCTTGCTCACTCACTAACTTTACTCACTCATATGCTCATTCATCCTCATGCCCATCACTCTTTCTCTCCTTCCCAAAGGATGATCCCTCCCTCCCTCCCTCCCTGCCTCCTCCCCCCCCCCCCCCCTTTTGCTTTGCTACACTCACTCACCTCCCGTTGGGAGGAGAACGGAGTCTCCTGTCACAGACACTGGATTCCCAGGCATCTCTCTTCAGCTGACGCCGCCCTCACCAGTCAAGGGTCAGCCAAACCTCCACAAGATGGCCACGTCCAGGAAAGAACAGCTCTCTCCTCCTCCTCTGTCTTGTCCCACTGGTCAAGATCCTGTCTACAGATAGTATCTGGCCTTCAAGACCCAGTCGGAAACACTTTGTGTCCATGGTAACGGGGCCCATCGCTCCAGAGAGGTTGGAGTGCTTGGTCGGGGTCGTGGACTCCCAGCTAGGAAAATGACAAGAGGTCTCATCCTTCTGGCAGACTGTTCCCATCAAAAGGAAGACGTTTGTCAGCAGGTGGGCTTAGGGAGAGACAGAGAATAGAGATAGATAGATGAATAGAGAGACAGACAGACAGACAGACAGACAAGAGGTCTCATCCTTCTGGCAGACTGTTCCCATCAAAAGGAAGACGTATGTCAGCAGGTGGGCTTAGGGAGAGACAGAGAAATAGATATAGATAAATAGAGAAGACAGACAGACAGACAGACAAGAGGTATCATCATACTGGCGGACTGTTCCCATCAAAAGGAAGACATACGGTGAGACGGGTGGGGGTTAAGAGGGATGAGAGAGAGAGAGAGAGAGAGAGGAGAGATACATAGATAAAGAGAGAGAGAGAGGGGGGGAGGCAGTTCAAGACAGACAGAGGGGGTAAAGAGAGAGAGAGAGAGGGGGGGGGGGATGATGGGGAGAGAGAAAGGGCTAGGAGTTGGGACAGAGAGAGAGAGAGAGAGAGATGGGACAGAGATAGGAGAGAGAGAGAGAGAGAGTAGGAGTGGTGGCAGAGAGAGAGAGAGAGAGAGGAGAGAGAGAGAGAGATGGGGAGGGAGGGGGGGGGTAGGAGTGGGACAGAGAGAGAGCTGAGAGAGAGACAGAGAGAGGAGATTGGGGAGAGAGAGAGGGGGTAGGAGTGGGACGAGAGAGGAGAGAGAGAGATAGAGAGAGAAAGAGAGAGAGAGATGAGAGAGAGAGAGAGAGAGAGAGAGAAGCTTAATGAAATCGTCCAGATTACCGAGACAAAGATCCAGAAGGAAAAGCGTGTATGTGACGATCGATTCCTGCATGAAAGCGGACCAAACTCCAGTGAAACACACACCATTGCTGCAGTCCTCCAGGCTCTAGATAGTCTGACACTGAGCGGACTACTACTCAAGTGGAACACACATCATTGCTGCAGTCCACCAGGCTCTAGAAGTCTGGGCATAGAGGACAATGCAGATGACTGCAGCCCGTGCGTTTAGAAATACCGGCAAAAAAATTCAGTCAGAGAAGAAACGGCTTGCGCGCGCGCTTCGCGCGGACACAAACACAAACCACACACACACACACACAACAAAGCAAACACACCAACACACACACACACACACCACACACACGCACACACACTATCCACACAACATAACAAAACACATACACACACATACCCCACAAATATTCATACAAAATCAATACATACAGACATACATTACATACATACATACATACATACAGTAATACATACATAAGAGATTACATACACGCACGCACAACACACACACACACAACACCACACCACCAAACACACGGCGCTGCGCGCCACGCACGCACGCACCGCACGCACGCACGCACGACACGAAACGCACGGCACGCACGGACGCGCTTACGTCAGCACACACACACACACACACACACACACACACACCACAACACAAACACACACACACACACACACACCACACACATCGCACGCACGCACAACACACACACACAGACACTCGATCTCTTTCTCTTTTCACACGCGCACACACACACACACACACACACACACACACACACACACACACACACACACACAAGGGAGAGAGGAGAGAGGAGAGAGACCTTCGGGAGAGAGAGGTTGTGGAGAGAGGAGAGAGAGAGAGAGATGAGAGGAGAGAGAGAGGAGAGAGAGAGGAACAGAGACAGAGACAGAAAGAGCGTATATGGCTAAGCCACCCACACACACACACACACAAACACACACACACACCACACACAAACACACACACACGCACGCACGCACGCACACGCGCACACACACACCACACCCACACCCACGCACGCACGCACGCCCGCACGCACACACACACACACACACACACCACACACACGCACGCGCACGCACGCACGCATCGCACGCACGCACGCACGCACGAACGCACGCACGCAGCACACACACACACCACACAATCACTCACCACCAAAAAACCATCGCAGTGTATTACGAACAAGAATTCCCGTTCATTTAAAACGAAAACATCAGAGGCGCATGATCATACGAGCATCCGCTCTACCTCATTGCGCAAATCAACGGCTGACACAACTATGAGTACATGGCTTTTTTCTTTTTTTGTTTTTGTGTGTTTTTTATGGTTGATTATTGTTTTCTGCGAAGAGGAACAACTTCACCGCCAACTTGATGTAATAATAGTAATAATAATAACGAAGACTTATATAGCGCTATTTTCGGCTAGAGACCCAAGCTCTAAGCGCTTACAATCAACACTCGTTTACACAACGGGCTGCCTACCTGGGTAGTGCCGACTGAAGAGCTGCCAGCTGGCGCTTCATTCAGTCGTTTCCCGTGTCATCCAGTCAATATCGTTCAATATCGTTCACTCAATTATCCTTACTTCCTTCATTCTTTCCATTTCACGCAGGGTGCATGCTATGTGTAACGTGTATCCATACCAACGGCCAAACTGGCCTTCTCTTCCGGAAGTTGGTGATGGGATTTTACGTGTGTGCAAGATGTTATGCGTGCGTTCACACACGGAACCTCGGTTTAAAGTCTTATTCGAAGGACTGTATGGGAAATGGAGTCAGAACCAAGTGTAACTCCGAGGGGAAAAAAAAAAAACTACTGTACCGAAACGGCCCGGCGGAGATTCGAAACCCGCGACCCAGGATCACAAGTCCGGCGCTCTACCAGCTGAGCTATTCCGGCCCCCGAACTTTTAGCCCCATCTTAGAACACAGTTTCCCTGAAAAACGTAGAACAACACAAAGACTCGGGCTGAAAAAGACCATTGTACGTCAAACGACGATTGTTTGGCATTGTTCCAAGGGGACAAAACTCGATTGTTCAGTACTTCAAGGATGCTAGACGAAACGACAGCTATTGCGCGCGTCACGCACGCACGCATACACGCATCCCCACAACGCGTATTGCACATGAAAATTGCCGGGCACGACTCGCACGGACACACACATTTCTGGGGCAGTGCATCCACGCATAGGAGGCAGACATGGACAAGAAACAAAATGGCTCACTGATGATATGATGATTGCAATAATGTGATGATTGATTATGAAGATGATGAGGATGTTGGAATGATCAAAGACTGCTAAAGATATAGGGAACACTTTTGGTGACATTT
>JADBJO010005160.1:70000-82500 GCA_016801955.1 Conus betulinus
TTCAGCGCCTTTGTTGATTAATAACAACCTGTGTGTCTTGTGATTAATGCACTGAATACGGAGTGAAGCGCGAAGAAAGGAAATGTACAAAGAAAATACGATTTCTTGTCATGAAACACAGACATGCACCTTCCCTAACTAATGAATGAATGCATACCATACTGTCGTTTGCTTTATGTGCGTTTAATGTGAACCTGGTCAGTGTCTATGTCCGCACAATCTGTGGTCACTGTGTGTGTGTGTGTGTGTGTGTGTGTGTGTGTGTGTGGTGTGTGTGTGTGAGAGAGAGAGAGAGAGAGAGAGAGAGAGAGAGAGAGAGAGAGAGAGAGAGAGAGAGAGAGACAGAGAGACAGAGAGAGAGAGAGAGACGGCATGCTGGTAAAGTATGTTTAAACAGCATCATTTCCCGAGCGTGGGAATGTTACTGAAGGCACGCGGCCAGCTGGAACTGGCTCTGTGACGGACAACACGTGCCATGCACTCGGCTGCGGGAAAAAATGCTGGTAAAGATAGGCAGCATCCACAAGGAACTGTGCATTGCTGTTAGCTTACCGTCAGCTGTTAGCGTAAAGCCCGTGACACTCCACAGACGTCCTTGACCTCTGATGAGCTTACCGACGCACGTGACCTGGATGCAAGTGGACAGGGAAGAGGAAGAGAGGGGGGTGGGGGTGTTGTGCGAGGAAGTCTTGGCGAGGTATAAGAGGTATTGGTGGGTAGCAGAAGTTGCTGTCATTCTTATTGGCATTTATCATCCGATCTCTCCCCTCTTCCCCCCTCCCTCTGTCTAAATAGATTCTTCTCGTTGCACATGGCGCCGATTCACCTTGTCGTATCAGTGTCAGCGTGGTAGTAAGTACGCCTTGTCTCCTGTCTTCACTCTCGCCTCCACCCTCTCCTTCCCCCCCCCCCCCCCCCCCCCCCCCCCCCCCTCCTTTTCTCACCCTTCCCAGCCCCTAGCTCTGGTTTGTCGACTCATCCTTTTCATTTCTCAGTCAGTTTGACAGTGTTGAAGATTGCTAACATGATAAGCAGTTGATCTTGTTAAGTTTAAGTGTTGAAGTTAATTTCTCTCTCTCTATCTCTCTCTCTCTCTTCTCTCTCCTCTCTCTCTCTCTCTCTCTCTCTCTCTCGCTTTCTCTCTCTGTCACTGTCTGTCTGCCCGTCTGTCTGTCTGTCCTGTCTCTCTCTCTGTCTCTGTCTCCGTCCCTCTCACGCTCTCTTTTTTCCTCTCTCTCTCCCTTCTACCCCTCTCTCCTCTCTCTCTCTCTCTCTTTCTCTCTCTCTCTCGCTCGCTCGCTCGCTCTCTCTGTCTCTCTGTCACTGTCTGTCTGCCCGTCTGTCTGTCTGTCTGGTCTTTCTCTCCTCTCTCTGTCTCTGTCTCTCTCATGCTCTCTTTTTTTTCTCTCTCTCTCTTCCCTTCCCCCTGTCTCTCCTCTCTCTCTCTCTCTCTCTCCTCTCTCTCTCTCTCTCTCTCTCTCTCTCTCTCTCTCTCTCTCTCTCAGCATTTCCCACAGTAAAAAAAAAAAAAAAAATCTTTAATACTTTTATTTTGTTGGAAGAATTCGTAGAAGTTGCAAGGGTCTATGATACCGCCCCCCCCCCACTCCTCCCCCCCCCCCCCCCCCCCCTACTGCACCTGATCAAGGTAGGGCCACATTTTCAGCGCAGGATTTCCAACGATGGCAAACACGGGAACGTGGATGGGGGAGGAGCACGGGAGGGTTACGAGGAGGAGGGAGGGTGTGGGAAGGAGAGGAATAGGGGTTGGGGGGGGGGGGGATGGAGAGGTGAGGAGGCCCAAACGCTTATTTCTTCCCTGGACATGTTTAGTTTGCGTCGTGCTTGTCGGGCTGGAAAGAGAAATACAGGTAAATTGATTTCTGTCTGATTTCACGGTGCCAAACGGAGCTTACACACTGATAATAAGGCGCACGGGTTTTCAGATGACCTTTATTTATTTATATATTTGTTTGTTTGTTTATTTATTTATTTATTTATTTATTATTTATTGCTTGTTGTTCTGCTTCCTCTCTCATTGCATGACTCGCACACCACTCATTCCAGTGCTCTCTCTCTCTCTCTCTCTCTCTCTCTCTCTCTCTCTCTCTCTCTCTCTCACACACACACACACACACACACACACTCACAAGCCCCCCCCCCACTCTCTCTCAATCACACACACACACACACACACCCACACACACACACACACACACACACACACACACACACACACACATACAGATGAACCGATGGATTATTAAACTTCAGTTCTAGTCTTCCCTTCATCACTCTGATCTGGTTTCGGAATTGAGAGGCAGAGAAGATGAACCCTCATAGTTTGCTATGGCAACACAACACACGTGGCAGGAGGGGAGGAGAAGGGTGGAGGGGACGAAACGGGGGTGGGGGGAGATGGGGGGAGTATGGGGGGATGGGAATGGACGCATGCCAGGACTAACTACAGGGGCAGGTCAGGGGCAGGTGTGGGAGGAGGGGGGTGGAGGGTGGAGGTGGGGGGGTCAGGAATTCCGAAAAAAGAGGTGGAGGACCTGGGGGAGGTGGATGGGGGACGCTAAATGGGTGTGTGGGTGTGGAGGTCGTGGGAACTATCTCAACTCTCTCTCTGTCTCTCTATCTCTCTGTCTCTCTCTCTCTCTCTCTCTATTCTCTCTCTCTTCTCTCTCTCTCCCTCTGTCGCTCGCTTTCTCTCCCTCTCTGTCTGTCTGTCTATATCTGTCTCTCTCTCTCTGTCGCTGTCTCATCACTGTCTATCTGTCTGTCTGTCTGTCTGTCTGTCTGTACTGTCTGTCTGTCTGTCTCTCTGTTCTGTCTCTCTCTCTCTCTCTCCTTGTGCGTATGCGTGCGCACGAACGTGTGTGTGTGTGCGTTCATACGCGCGCACGTGTGTGTGGGTGTGTGTGTGTGCGTGTGTGTGTGTGGTGTGTGTGTGTTGTGTGTGTGTGTGTGTGTGTGTGTGTGTGTGTGTTGCGAGCCAACACAAAAACAAACTCGCAGATACGTTAAAGTCCATTTTATCCTTTGTGAAACAGTAGGCCATTGTTCTTTAGGGAGACAGGTCACACACACACACACACACACACACACACACACACACACACACACACACACACACACCACACACACCCTCAAACACAAACAGTGCGCACAATGACCCATACAGAACAAACCGAAAGTCGGTGCCAAGGTATCCCTCCCTCTACGAGTCTGTATAAACATCAGGAGCATTTCTGAAAGGCCATCAGCCCTCAGTGGTGTCGGTGTGGATTTCACGTCAGAACCGTGCGCACCCAGACCTCACAGTTCCACTGGGTCCTGAAATAGCAAGGAGGTGTTTGCTGCTCCCTGGTCATAGCCATATTTCTCTACGCCTGTGAGGCGTAAACTCTGACAGCTGAACTTGAGAGAGAAAGACTCAGGCATTAGCGATGAGATGCACCCCAAAGATCCTTGGCATCTCATACAAAGACCACATCACCAACTTGGAGGTCCAGACCAGAGCAAGGCAAGCCATTGGACCAGGCGAAGACCTGTTGTCCACAGTGAAAACAAGGAAGATGAGATGGTATGGTCATGTATCAAGATCAACAGGACTTGCCAGAACCATTCTACAAAGAACAGTGCGAGGAGGCAGAAGGAGAGGAAGACAGAGAAAGAGATGGGAGGACAACATCAGTGCATGGACTGGCCTCACACTCAGCAACTGCCTAAGAACGTCTGAGAACCAGGAGGAGTGGAGGAAGCTGGTTGCGAAGTCTTCTGTGGCGACTCAACGGTCTTCAAGACTCCGGGATAGGTGATAGGTGGTGGTTTGATGGCATGAAAGGGAATCACGCCATTGGGTCCAAGTATATCTGGATCCAGGTATCATTGTGTCCAGGTGTCTCTGGATCCAGGTACCATTGTGTGCAGGTATCTCTGACTCCAGGTACCATTGTGTCCAGGTATTTGTAGCTCCAGGTACCATTGTGTGCAGGTATCTGTGGATCAAGGTACCATTGTGTGCAGGTATTTGTGGCTCCAGGTACCATTGTGTGCAGGTGTCTGTGGCTCCAGGTACCATTGTGTCCAGGTATTTGTAGCTCCAGGTACCATTGTGTCCAGGTATCTGTGGCTCAAGGTACCATTGTGTCCAGGTATGTGTGGCTCCAGCAGTCCAGATACCATTGTGTCTAGGTATCTCTGACTCCAGGTACTATTGTGACCAGGTATCACTGGCCTTAGGTACCATTGTGTCCAGGTATGTGTGGCTCCAGCAGTCCAGATACCATTGTGACCAGGTATCTCTGACTCCAGATACTATTGTGACCAGGTATCTCTGACTCCAGGTACTATTGTGTCCAGGTATCTCTCTGGCTTAGGTACCATTGTGTCCACTATCTCTGGGGTCCAGGTATCATTGTGTCTACGTATCTGTGGCTCCAGGTACCATTTGTGTGCAGGTATCTGCGGGTCTAGGTACCATTGTGTTCAGGTATCTGTGGGTCAGGTACCGTTGTGTCCCCAGTGCTCTGTCGATTCAGGTATCATTGTGTCCGGGTATCTGTGGCTCCAGGTGCCATTGTGTCGAGAATCTGTGGCTCCAGGTACCATTGTGTCCACGCATTTGTGGCTCCAGGTACCATTGTGTCCAGGTTTCTGTCGATCCAATTACCATTGTGTCCCAGGTATCTGTGGATCCAGGTACCATTGTGCCCAGGTATTTGTGGATCCAGGTGTACCATTGTGTCCAGGTATCTGTGGATCCAGGTACCATTGTGTCCAGGTATCTGTGGATCCATGTACCATTGTGTCCAGGTATCTGTGTATCCAGGTACCATTGTGTGCCAGGTATCTGGGGCCCACGTGCCATTGGGTGCAGGTATCTGTAGATTCAGGTACCATTGTGCCCAGGTATCTGGGGGTCCAGGTACCATTGTGTCCAGGTACCTGCGGGGTCCAGGTGCCATTGTGTGCAGGTATCTCTGGCTCCAGATACCATTGTGTGCAGGTATCTCTGGCTCCAGGTACCATTGTGTCCAGGTATCTGTGGGTCCAGGTACCATTGTGTCCAGGTACCTGTGGATCCAGGTACCATTGTGTCCAGGTATCTCTGGCTCCAGGTACGGATGTGTGCAGGTATCTGCGGGTCCAGTGAGATAGGTCACACACACACACACACACACACACACACACACACACACACACACACACACACACACACACATACACACACACACACGCACGCACGCACGCATGCACACACACAGACACACACACACTGGTAACAAAACCGTATAGGAGGATAGGGGAAAGGTGGGAACGTGTGTGGACAGAAAGTGAAGAGAGAGAGAGAGAGAGAGAGAGAGAGAGAGAGAGAGAGAGAGAGAGAGACAAGAGACAGAGACAGAGAGACAGAGAGAGAGACAGAGAGAGGGGGGTGGGTGGGGGGACACAGAGAAAGAGACAGAATCAGAGACGGAGAGAGGTGGGGAGTGACAGACGGGGGAGAGGGAAAGAGGATAGGGATGATGAGAGGTGAGAAAGCGGAAGGAAAGAGAGGGTGGTTTGGCGGTGGTGGGCGGTGGTGGGGGGGGGGTGGGGGTGGGAGGAGACAAAAATAATTGAGCCGAGGAAAACGTGAGACCACGAAAATAAACCCTACTGCTGGCGGAAGCCGGCGTAATCGAATAAAAGACAGTTCCCACGCTCATTAAGGGGAGAGATAGAGAAAGCAGAAAATACACGAAGAATCGAGTTTTTTTTTTTTTTTTTTTTTTTTAAAAGGAGGAAAAAAAAAATCTGCCAGTGAACGAAAACCTCCCAAGAGCAACGTGACCTGTTCTGTCTCTAGGGGTCCACACTGAAGGAGACCTACACAAGCTGACTGACTTCAGAATGATAATCACTGCACACACTTCTGAGGTGCAGTGGTGTTGTTGGAAGCGGTGGAAAGGGGAGAACGGGTGAGGGAGGGGAAAGAGGAGGAGGAGGAGGAGGAGGAAGAAGGGAGGGGGACAGATGGAGGATGATGGGTGTGGAAACATTGATGGGAAGGAGTGTGGGGGTTCGGGGGAGGGGGGGGCGGGGGTGGGGGTGAAGGAGGGCGAGGAGGTTAGAGCGTGACCGCGAATCGCGAATTGTGTACATCTAGACGTATTAGTAGGTGAACATCAAAAAAGTACCGAATACCCTCCCTCTGTCCGCTCCTCCCCCCACCCACCTTACGATCTGTTCTACTCCTGCATAATATAGAGAGCACAATCAGTTTCTACAAGTGCCCAATGGTCTCCTTCTTTTCCGCTTCCCTCCCACCCCTCGTACAATCATATGTTCTACTCCTATATATCGATATATATTATATTATATCTATCTATATATATATAATATATATTATATATATATATTAGAGAGAGAGAGAGGAGAAGGAGAGAGAAGAGGAGAGAGAGAGAAGAGAGCAGCACAATCCTGGGTGCTCTGCCTCCCCATTCCTCAAACGCTTTTTCCCTGCTTCTCTCTGTCTGACTTTTTGCTGCATCGACCACAACACGGGTGGTGCGGTTCTGCCAAACATCGCCCAATCCATCGCAACGGCATTCNTGAACGAAGAATTACCTGACAATTGTTTTTGATTTTTTTTTTTCATTCTTTGAAGCTAAGGATTTCTGGTTGGAATTTGACTGTTGGCATTAACGTTCAAGGCAACCAACTTCAAAAGGAAGTTCATTGACCTTGAGGTCGTCGAACGTTTCCAAGACATGTATGGCTTTGTCCGAAACTTTTATTGATGCCATCCCATGTGCTCATGGGCGTCGTAAGCTTAGGAAGTCCAACAATCACTACACTGCTCCCATTTTCCTGCAAACTCGGAAAGGGGGAGTGCCACTTCAAAGGAGAGAGAGAGAGAGAGAGAGAGAGAGAGAGAGAGAGAGAGAGACAGACAGACAGACAGACAGAAGACAGGATTGAGGTAGACAGAAAGACATATTGAGGTAGATAGATAGATATACAGATAGATAGATAGATAAGAGAGATAGAGAGAGAGAGAGAGAGAGAGAGATTGAGGCAGATAGATGGATATATAGATATAGAGAGAGAGAGACAGAGAGAGAGAGAGAGAGAGAGAGACAGAATAGAGAGAGAGAGGGGGGGGGGGGGAGGTTTGAGAATTATATTTTTGACACTTTAGAGAAAGATAAATTACGGTAATCTAGAAGAGAGAGAAGGGGGAGGGTGGAGAGAGAGAGAGAGAGAGAGAAGAGAAGAGAGAAGAAGAAGAGACGAGAGAAGGAGGAGGGGAGAAGAAGAAGAGGAGGAAAAGGAGGAAGGAGGAGCAGGAAGGAAGAGGGATAAAGAGGAGGAAAGAGGAGGAGCAGGCGAAGGGTAGAGGAGAAGAGGAGGAGCAGGAAGAGGAGCAGGAGGAGGCGGAGTGGGAGCAGAAGCTGGAGGGCGGAAGAGGAAAAAGAGGGGCCCGAGGAGGAGGAAGGAGAGAGCAGCAGGAGGAGCAGCAGGAGAAAGAGGAGCTAGCAGGAGAAAGAGGAGCAGCAGGAGAATAGGAGCAGCAGGAGAAAGAGGAGCAGGAAGAGGAGATCAAGAATAACAACCGCAGCAACACACACACACACACCACACACACACACACACACACACACACACAACACACACCACACCACACACTAACACACACACACACACACACACACACACAATACCACACACACACACACACACACACACACTCACACACACACCACACACACACACACACACACACACACACACACACACACAAAACACACACACACATACAAAAACACGCGCGTGTGCGGGCGCATTCGCACACATGCTCGTCGTTCTCTTCTTGAACGAAGAATTACCTGACAATTGTTTTTGATTTTTTTTTTTTTCATTCTTTGAAGCTAAGGATTTCTGGGAGTTGACTGTTGGCATTAACGTTCAAGGCAACCAACTTCAAAAGGAAGTTCATTGACCTTGAGGTCGTCGAACGTTTCCAAGACATGTATGGCTTTGTCCGAAAACTTTTATTGATGCCATCCCATGTGCTCATGGGCGTCGTAAGCTTAGGAAGTCCAACAATCACTACACTGCTCCCATTTTCCTGCAAACTCGGAAAGGGGAATGCCACTTCAAAGGAGAGAGAGAGAGAGAGAGAGAGAGAGAGAGAGAGAGAGAGAGACAGACAGACAGACAGACAGACAGACAGACAGAAAGACACATTGAGGTAGATAGATAGATTACAGATAGATAGATAGAGAGAGAGAGAGAGAGAGAGAGAGAGGAGAGAGAGAGAGAGAGAGATTGAGGCAGATAGATGGATATATAGATAGATAGAGAGAGATGAGAGAGAGAGAGAGAGAGACAGAGAGAGAAGAGGGGGGGGAGGTTTGAGAATTATATTTTTGACACTTTAGAGAAAGATAATTACGGTAATCTTTAGAGAGAGAGAGGGGGGAGGGTGGAGAGAGAGAGAGAGAGAGAGATGAGGGAGAAAAGAGAGAAGAAAGAAGAAGAAGAAGAAGACGAGGAGGAGGAGGAGGAGCAGGAGGAAGAGGGTAAAAAGGGAAAAGGAGGAGCAGGAGGAGGGAAGGTAGAGGCCGGAAAGAGGAGGAGCAGAGGAGGAGCAGGAGGAGGAGGAGGGGAAGCAGGAAGGGGAGCAGGAAGAGGAAAAAGAGGAAAAAGGGCCGGAGGGAGGAAGAGGAGGGAGCAGGAGGAGGAGCAGCAGGAGAGAAAGAGGAATAGCAGGAGAAAGAGGAGCAGCAGGAAAGAGGAGCAGCAGGAGAAAGAGGAGCAGGAAGAGTGAGATCAAGAATAACAACAAAAAGCACAACACACACAACACACACACCACACACACACACACACACCACACAACAACACACACCACACACACACACACACACACACACATACACACTGAATGAACCACCGATTTATTGTCAGATTAACTCAGAGTTGTACTGACTCACACACACACACACACATACACACACACACACACACACACAACACACACACACACACACACACACACACACGCACGCACGCACGCACGCCAACGCACACACACACACACACACACACACACACAACACACACACACACACACACACACACACACCACACAGTCAGAATAAGGAAATTAAGAAAGAAAGAAGAAGAAACTAATATTGGCGTAAAAAAATAAAATTGTTGAGGCGGAGAATGTGAGGGTAAGGGAGGGGGGGGGGGGGGCGGAATCGGGAAGAAGGTAGTGGCCATGTTCAATGATGGGAATCAAAGGCGTAGTGAGCTGGGAAGAGAGTACATGAATCATTTGCCGCAAGTTGTAGTCGAGGTGCGGAAGGGGAGGGCGGATAGGGATGACTGTCAGGGGGATCGACAGTCATGCCACCTTGAACGGTGGCCGTTAGAAAGACGGAGTGCAACCTGTGCCAGAAGCCACTGGCCGGAAGTTTAGGCGTGTCAATCATCTGGAATGGTTCTGGGACCCTTTTTGATGACAGCACTCGTGCTATTGCAGAGGACAGAGACGGAGGGTTCGATCGAGAGATGTGCGGGGAGCCGGGGGTTTCTGATAATGTTTCTAAAAGTTTTCTAACACACAGCACTCACGCACGTCAGCACGCACGCACCCACAACGCACGCACTCACACGCAACACCGCTACAGCACGCTACCCGCACTCACGCACCCACGCACACACCACACACACACACACACAAACTCAACTACACCGGCCCGCGCGCTACGGCGCACGTGCACTGCACAACGCGCGCGCACGACAGAGATAGAGAGAGGAGAGAGAGCGAGATAGAGGAGAGACCAGAACAGAGAGAAAATAGAAGAAGAAAAGAAGAAGAAGAGAAGAAGAATAGAATAAGAATGATTGATGAGGAGAAGGAATGACGACAAACGAAGAAGACAGAGCAGGACCACAGCCACACGTAAAAGCAAGAAAGCTAAGAAGGGAAACGAGAAGAAGGTGGGAAGATGGTGGGGGGGGGGGGGGGGGGATGGAGGAAGAAGAGTTTTGGGGGGGGGGGGGGGGGGAGGTGGGGGGGGGGGGGGGGGGGGGGGGGGGGGGGGGGGGGGGGGGGGGGGGGGGGGGGCAAAAACACGAAGACAAGAAAGAAAAAGCGGACCACAGCAGGGGGGGGCAAAGCAAGGCCCGCTGGGGGGGGGGGGGGGGGGGGGGGGGGGGGAAGGACAACCAACACCAACCCACGGCCCGGAGTGGACCCCGGGGGGGGGGGGTGGGGGGGGGGGGGGGGGGGGGGGGGGGGAGAGAGAGGAAGGATCTAGGACACGTGGAGATGGAAGTGGGCTGTAATGGAAGGAGGGGAAGGGGTGAAGAAAGGGTGAGGTAACGGGGTAACATGGAGTGGCCGAGTCGATCGCAAGAAGCAATCTCTCTCTCCTCTCTCTCTCTCTCTCTCTCTCTCTCTCTGCCTCTCTCTCTCCTCTTCTCTCTCTCTCCTCATTGATATACAGCTCTATCAAACGGCTTGATATGTGAGAAGAGTACTAGGATCAGAGAAATGGTGTGGTGGATACCAGGGTAAGTGGGGGTGGAGGGAATGGGGCCATTCTAGGATCAGAGAAACTGGCTGTGTGGTGGATACCAGGGTAGTGGGGGAGGGACTCTGGGACACGGAGTGATGAGGTGACGTCATGTGGTACGTCATAGGGATCAGCAGAGCGCTGGACAGAGCCGTTAGAAAGGCGGAAGGTTAGTGCTTTCCAATCCTGTGATATATATAGATATATATATATTTTTTTTTTTTGGATTGTCTTTGATGACAGCTATTTGTGGATATGGAGGTTCAGTGCCTTTGTGGCATGCATGGTTGTCTTGCTTACGTGTGTGAGCGATGCTAACACCACACAACACTTACACACACACACACACACACACACACACACACCACACACACACAACACACGCACGCACGCACGCACGCACGCACGCACGCAACGCACGCACGCACGCACGCACGCACACACCAACACACACCACACACACACACACACACCACACACACACACTCACGCACGGCACCGCACGCACGCACACACACACACACATACACACTCACTCACTCACTTACATACACACTCTACTCTCTCTCTCTCTTCTCTCTCTCTCTCCTCTCCTGTCTTTCTGTCCCTCTGTCTATCTGCCTGTGTCCTGTCTGTCTCTTTTCCCTTTCTCTCACCTACACGACAGATCAAGTCTATTTTTGTGATAAAAATGAAATAATACCTATTAATCAAGCAGGCTTCAGAAAAGGAAGATCAACAACTGACCACATTGTAAAATTAACAACACAAATTAAGCATCAATTTGCCAGGCGAAAGAGTACTCTGGCGACATTTTTTTATGTTAAAAAAAGCCTTTGACAGCGTGTGGCATGCTAGATTGCTTTATAAACTGAAGAAAATTGGCATATCTGGTAATTTTTATAACTACGTTAGAGAATTTTTATCAGAAAGAAGTTTGCAAGTCAGGGTAGAAAACATATTCAAATTTCAAATCGTTGGAAATGGGCATTTCCCCAAGGTTCCGTAATTGCTCCAATGTTATTTAATATTTTGTTACATGATCTCCCAAAGCACATAACTAAAAAACGCTACCGTTGTGCAGTATGCTGATGATCTGTGTATGTGGATAATTGCTGCTTCTCTAAGAAAAAGCACGCCAAAAACGATCAATCAACTATTTACAAAAATGTATCAGGCAGAGCTAAATAATCTTAGTAAGTACTTGTTTGAAAATGGACTGAAACTTTCCCCATGAAAAACGTATATAGTGTTATTCAATAATGGTGATGATCCTGTTGATCTGCCGTCTTTTAGACTTGATGCAATAACACTTCAGTATGTCCACTCAGTAAAATTCTTAGGAGTTTTACTTCACATCTAAATTGACATGGAAAGTTCACACATGATTATCTCTTTAACCAGGCTAGGAAAAGTTTAAATTTTTTTGAAAATCTTAAGCAAGCAAAGCTGGTGCCAGGATGTAAAAACATTGAAACATCTGGCAATATCACTCGTTCGTTCTAAGCTGTCGTATGCTCAAGAAGCTTTCTTTTGTGCTCCTAAATATTTGTTGCAAAAACTGCAAAGTGTCGATAGCAAGGCTTTTAAATTATGCTTGGGAATCCCTGTACATGCTTCTACAGTAGGGACATATTCGGAAATTGATGTTTTACCTTTAAACGAATACAGAACACTCACTTTGGCAAAATATGTTGTGAAATGTACAGCTATGAAAGGTGTTAATGAAACAGAAATCTCTTTAAATCCATCTACTGATTACCCCAACGAGCGAAAAACATTTCCTGCTTGTCTACTATTGGCTCGTATTCTGCCCATTTGTTGCAGAAAACTGATTTGACCCCTCGACTCTTTGGCAAAGATTTCTCACACTGATCCAATCCCAGCTGGGAAAGAAAAACAGGCAACATTTGACCT
>JADBJO010005160.1:87500-92500 GCA_016801955.1 Conus betulinus
AAAAAAAACTAAAGAAAGAGGGAGCAAAAAAAGGGAGGAAAAGGAGAAGAGAGAGGAGAAGGAGAGGAGAAATAAGGGGAGTAAGAGGAGGAGCAGGAGCAGGATGAGGGGGGGCGAGATTGAAGAGAAGAGAAGAAGAAGAAGAAGAAGAAGAGAAGAAGAAGAAGAAGAAGAAGAAGAAGAAGAAGAATATGAAGAAGAAGAAGAAAAGAATGAAGAAAAGAAAATGAGGAGATGAGGAGAGTAAAAAAAGAAAAATGAGCCTGAGGAGAAAAAAGGAGGATGAGAGAAGAAGAGAGGAGGAGGAGGAGAGGGGGTTGTGTGGGGGACGGAACGAAAGGAACAAAAAGAACCAGACCAAAATATTTAAAAAAAATGAAGAAGCAAACGAAAAAAGGGGGTGGCGGTTAGGATATAAGTAAACATGCGCAGGGTAGTGGTGGTGCAGTAGAAAAAGGGAGAAAGAAGAGGAGGAGGAAGTAATCTGCGCCCACCGCATGAAGTATGCAGTAATCTCTCTCTCTTCCTCTCTCTCTCTCCTCTCGTCTCTCTCTCTCTCTCTCTCTCTCTCCTCTCTCTCTCTCTCTCTTCTTGGTCTTGGTCTTGGTCTTCTTCTACTACAACTACCACTACTGTCTGTCTACTACTTCTACTCCTCCTTCTCCTAGTCCTACTACTGCTATTCCTTCAGCATTATATTGTTTGGTCAATCAGTGGGTGATTGCATCTCTTAGGAGATCCAAGGAAAGGTTGTTCTGCACAATTCTTAGCCGCTGACAATGCTTGGGTTATTGAACAGCAGAGCTGACACTCAGACTGTTCCATATTTTTGATCTCCCTTGCATCCTTAAATGGATCCTCAAGCATAGGCTCAAAGATTGTCCCTTACATTTTATACTGTTTGCGTAATGTTTTTAGTTTTCAACAACTTTTTTTTCCTCTCCACACTTTCGTTTTGTTTAATTCTACTACCTTTCGCTGGCTGCTTTGGGGTGCTGTTGGATTCTTTTTCGAACCCTTGGCGGTCGGAACACCATAGAATTATGGACTGTGGGTGTGTCTCTATCTGACGCCAAGAGCACAGACACAATCAGCCGTGTCTCCCTGATGAGTCCGATCCCCTCAATTTTAAATCTTTGCCAAATCAGTACTATTATGATGAAAGAATTGTTGACCTGCACTTGTATTTCCCCCACTACTTAATTGTTTCAGCATTATATATATATATATATGTGTGTGTGTGTGTCTGTATTGTTATTATTATGTGTATCCGTATGTCATAACTTTTGTGGAAATCCATAATCATTCTGCGTTTAGGTGCGCAGTCATAGCAGAATACCTAACGACTCCAACGGATCTCTTGATCTTTATCTTCCTATCACGCTCTGACATCCTCTCTCCTTGAACCTCTGTCATTTAGTCCCTGCTCCCCCCTCTCTCTTTCTCTCTCTCTCTGTTTTTTTCCATCACTCACTCATCCTCATCTTCCCATGCCATTCGGAAGACTAATACCAGAGGATGGGTGGAGGAGGTCTGTTGCCAGTGACATCACGTGAGAGAGATGAGAGCATCTCTTCAGGTCTCTGACCCACACTTGTGCTGGTCTTTCCGGTTGTTGTTGTCCTGACCAGACTCATCATGCTCAAACCTCCCCTGAGAAGGCGGAGTGTGCACCACTGAGGGTCAACTGACTGAGCAAGCCGTGAAGCTGGTGGTCAGAGCCGTGACCAGGGACAGATTGAACAGGCTGTACAGCCGACTGATCCAAGGTGCACAGAGGGGGGATTTGATTCTCTCTGTCTCTGTCTGTCTGTCTGTCCTCTGCTTCTCTCTCTGTGTGTCTGCCTTTGTGTCTGTCTTTTGACTCTGTCTGTCTGTCTGTCTGCCTGTCTGTCTGTCTGTCTGTGTTCTTTCTCAGTCTCCCTGTCTTTGTCTATGTCTCTCGTTGTCTCTCTCTGTCTTGTCTCTCGTTGTCTTTGTATCTCTATCTGTCTCTCTCCCTCTCACCCCTCTCCCCCTCCCCCTCGCTCTATGTGCATCAGCAGTGTGTGTGTGTGTGTGTGTGTGTGTGTGTGTGTGTGCGTGCGCGCGCCCGTGTGTGTGTGTGTGTGTGTGTGTGTGTGTGTGCCCGTGCATGCGTGCGTGCGTGCGCGCGCGCGCGTGTGTGTGTGTGTGTGTGTGTGTGCGTGTGTGCATGCGTGTGTGCATGCGTGCGTGCGTGCGTGTGTGTGTGTGTGTGTGTGTGTGGAGGGGGGATTTGATTCTCTCTGTCTGTCTGTCTGTCTGTCTGTCTGTCTCTCTCCTCTCTCTCTCTCTCTCTCTCTCTCTCTCGTCTTCTTGGTCTTCTTGTTCTTCTTCTTCTACTAACTACTACTACTACTGTCAGTCTACAACTACTGCTCCTACTCCTCCTTCTCCTAGTCCTACTGCTCCTACTACTCCTCCGTCTCCTAGTCCTACTACTGCTACTACTACTACTAACTTCCTCTTCTTCTCGCTTTCTCTCTCTCTCTCCCTCCCTCCCTCCCTCCCTCCTCCCTCCCTCACCCCTCTCTCTCTCTCTCTCCTCTCTCTCTCTCTCTCTCTCTCTCTCTATATATATATATATATATATGTGTGTGTGTGTGTGTGTGTGTGTGTGTGTGTGTGTGTGTGTGGATACCTGAAAGCCCTTGGCTTTTTTCTAGGTTCAGATCTGTTCCATCTCCATTTTTTCCTTCTTCATGGGACCCGAGAGGGGTTTCAGGCAAAGGGGGTCGGAGGTACAGGGAGATGTACGGTCGGGAAAGGGGAGGACAGAGGCAGGGAAAGGGGGGGGGGGGATGCAGGAGGTAGGGCCAGAGAAACGGGAGAAAGGGGCAGAGAAGTTGTGAATGGGAAAAAGTGAGGGCGCGGAGGGCGGGGGGGGGGGGGGGGGGGGGGGGGGGGGGGGGGGGGGGGGGGGGGGGGGGGGGGGGGGGGGGGGGGGGGGGGGGGGGGGGGGTGGAGGAAAGGGTGGTGGGTGGTGGGTTGAGGGGAGGACGTGAGGTGGAAGGGAAGGGGAAGACGTGGGGTAGGGGGACGGGGATGGTGGTGGTGGTGGTGGTGGTGGTGGTGGTGGAAGGGAGGATGGCATAGAGAGGAAGGTGGGGAGGAGGGATTTGATTCTTCTCTCTCCCTTCCCACTGTCTGTCTGTCTGTCGGTCGGTCGGTCTGTCTGTCTGTCGGTCTGTCTGTCTGTCTGTCTGTCTGTCTGTCTGTCTGTCTGTCTGTCTGTCTGTCTGTCTGTCTCTCTCTCTCTCTCTCTCTCTCTCTCTCTCTCTCTCTCTCTCTCTCTCGCTCGCTCGCTCTGTGTTCTCTGCCTCTGTCTCTGTCTGTCTTGCTCTTTGTCTCATACATAAACAGACAGATTTTATCCACCGAGCACGCGCGTTTTTTGTTTGTTTGTTTTGTTTGTTTGTTTTTGTTTTTTGTTTTTTACTACCTCCAGGCGCGCAACCCAAAGGTTATGTCATTATGGTTGCATTTCTTAAAAAAAAAATAGCGAGGTGGCCAGTCTTTCTCCCAAAAGAGCGCAAATTAAAAATGTGTCTGATCACCAAACTAGCTTGAATTCATTACTTGTTGACAGGGAAAGTAACTGAGTCAAATTCATGAACGTTTTTCCCGGTTTAAACCTGTTAACGTGAAGATTTGGAAAATCACAGCCCATAAATTTATGTCTGTCCCTGGGAAGCTTTGTGAATCAAGTCCAAAACGCTTAACTTGTTAACGGGAAGTTTTGTTAATGGAATTCAAGAACATATTCTTAATCGTTAACGGGGAAGTTTTGTTAATGATGTACATTTGTTAACAAAACAGTCAAAGAAATGAAAGAGAACGAATGTAGTTCGTTCAGTTCAGTGCTCAGGCATTCATTTAAACACATTTTCTTTTTGTGTACACGAAAATAAAAGAACACGGTTTTGATAAAAAAAAAAAACAAACAACACAAACAAAAAACTACGCGCCCACTAGCAAATACAATAGCATGAATATGATTGTGTGCGCTATCTATTATAAACACGCGCTCTTCTTGGCATGTAAATGGTGCGCTTTTAGGTGGTTCAGTTTGAAGCAATATGTTCTGGGAATACCCTCTCCTCTCTCTCTCTCTCTCTCTCTCTCTCTCTCTCTCTCTCTCTCTCTCTCTGCGAATTTCTGGCGCTCCAAGGTGAATAGGAAGTTGCCGTGGCACTACTTGGTTCCCCCTCTGTCAGCTTCAATTCTGCTGTATAGAGCAAGGCGGACGAACCGACTTGTATCACTGACAAACCACTGACGGCTAAGAAATAGTTCTGTCTGTTGCAGTTATGATGGAAGTGAGCCAGTTTTTCATATACCCCCCTCCCCCCCTCCTAACCGCCCAGCCTCTGAGAGTGTGAATAATCAGAGTTCCTCCTGCCATACAGGAAGTTTTTTATTATCTCCAGTGCGTGGGTCCAACAATAACGGTTGTACTAGATTCGGAATGATGTGCTGTTTGACCCATCGCGCTTCAAGACAACAATGTATCTTGTTCACATCAAAGTTGGAGAACATCTTTTTAAGCAGAAAGCAGTTGACTTGGTTAGTAGATTGTTTACACTTCATCTTTGTTGATCATCTGTCTCATAAACCATATTTTTGAATGCCAGGGTACGTGATTGATCCGTTGTCGTAACTTTTTTCGGTTAAGGAAGAAAAAAAAAAAATCAGTGGGTCTCAGGCTGCAAATTCAGTCTCTATCTTAGTGTAGGTACGTTCTCTCTCTCTCTCTCTCTCTCTCTCTCTCTCTCTCTCTCTCTCTCTCTCTCTCTCTCTCTCTCTCTCTCTCTCTCTCTCTAAACTGAGCATGCAGAATAATTAGTCTTTGGGGGTCTTTTTAGAGGAGGATGCTCGGTCATTCATCTAGATGACCTCAGTTAATGAGATCCAATACCCCGACCCCCACCCCCCCCCCCCGTCTGTCCCTAATCGTCTCTTCCACTCTAGCCCTGCAC
>JADBJO010005160.1:100000-110000 GCA_016801955.1 Conus betulinus
GCTCTGTATGTTAAAATGGGCTTTATCTAAACGTCGTGAGAGAGAGAGAGAGAGAGAGAGAGAGAGAGAGAGAGAGAGAGAGAGAGAGAGAGGACAGACAGACAGACAGACAGACAGAGACACAGAGACACAGAGACACCGTTATCGTTGTTGTTTTTCTTATTATGCATGATCCTAATGTGGTAAGATGCTCCCCTTTGATTTCGATAGAAACCATATTTGTAACACATTGTAAGTAAGGTACTTTTATTCGTTTGTGTTGCTTTCTGTTCTGTATACATTTATAAGAGTCACTTCGAAATGTAAGTGTCTATTTATCCAGCTCTGAGATTTACATGTTCCTTGTTCCCCCCCCTCTCTCTCTCTCTCTCTCTCTCTCTCTCGTCAAGACGAGGGAGGTCAGGGAAGAGGGGTGGAAAAGTAGAAGGCCTTGGAAGGAGGGAAGTGAAGAATGCCCGACCTGTCTACTTTAGTCACCAGCCGCCCCAGCCACATAAGGCAAGGCCGGCGCCATGGGAAAGACAATTATTTTGTCCTCTGGAACTAGAACACGGGAGACAGAAACCCACTAGAGCCTTGGAGGTAGAGAGCAGTGTACAGGATATTGGAAATGAAATGATGAAATGCCAAGTGTCTTGCCTCCTAGCTGCTTATTTGTCACAAGAACTGCGCAGAAGCAATAATCTGTTATTCGCCGAGATGTGAGATTGAGTCCTGTAGGAAATAGATGGTGGTTTACTGAAACAACAGTTTAGCTCTGAGATTAAATGGATTGTCCATGGCGTAATATGTGTGGAATTAAGTAGTACATGCATTGCTTCATAACAAGGAGCGCCATTCAAACCTCTCTTCTCCTTTCTCCCTCTCTCCTATGCCTCCTTCTCCTTGCCCTTCACTTGTTACATTGAAAGCATAAAGTAATCTAATTACCTTTTTTTTTTCCCCCCCCCCCCCCTTTTTTGTTGTTGTTGCTGATCCAGTCTCTTACAAATGTTGCTGGTGGTAGAGCTGTTCAGCTTTCGGTCCACATAAAGAAATACCAAACTTCGTCTTCTAAACCATTCCAAGAATGTCCGTGTAAATTATCTCTGGCGGTGTCAGACATTGCAATTGCACGTGCGGGATGTTCACTCGTTCCAAGCTTTTTGTTTAAATGCCCGTTTTCCTCAGCGCCATTAGTCAGCTGCACCTGTGAAATTCCAGAGATAGTAATGCAGACTTTTTAGACGGTCGTTTGTCTCCCTGAATCCAATAAATGGACAAGGGCGGGAAATGTAGCAGCAGTGGAGACAGCGACCAGTTGTAATGGATTGGTAATCAGGTAATGGAACCCAAGATTTCTGGTTTTTCAAACTGTTTGCTTGCCTCAGCAACTGCTCAACAGCAATGACACGTTATTAGCCAGGACGTGGTAACACTGGATGGTGAGTAAATGTGGCGCCATCCTACAAACACATTATTCTTACATACATTAAATGGCTTGTTTGTAAAGTAATGTACGTATTATGTAAGGTTGCCTGTTTAGTTTTATTTCTTTTCTTCTAACATTTTGCATCATTTGAATCTCTCTTACCCTTTCCCCTCATTTTCTAGAACCTACATGTCTGTGGAGAATTTTATATGCTCTTTTTTTCTCACTGTTCAGTCCACATAACGAAAAATCAAATTCTGTTTGTGATCTGTACTACACGATCCATGTAAATGTTTCTGAGAGAATCATCCATCATCAGAATCAACTGGGTTAGCAGAGGACCACTGAAGAGCGAAATCCTTCATCACTAGTTATGAGAATGTTTTATTAGTGTCGCATTTTTCCAACATTAGTCATCTGTACCTGTGAAATGATGATGACAAAATCACAGGCACGTAGGAAGGTCAAATATATTCCCAAATTTAGAAAACAGGAAGGGGCAGGAAATCTAATTGCAGTCAGTAGTCCCCAGAAAACTGGTCATCCTATAAGGAAATGCTCAGTCTCTCTGTTACAGACAGCTTGTTCGCAGATGTACAAACGAGTCATCGCCCGATTCTCATCCCCCACATTCATCACCTCCTCCACGCTACATCAACTGTCTAAATTATCTCTTAATTTATTTTTTTTTCGTTTTCTTTAATTCACAATTTCTGCTTAGTCTAATTCTTTCCCTAACTTCTTGATTTTTTTCCCCACTCACCCGCCTCCTCTCCTCAGTGTGTGTGTGTGTGTGTGTGTGTGTGTGTGTGTGTGTGTGTGGTGTGTGTGTGTGTGTGTGCGCGCGCGCGCGCTTGTGTGTGCATATGCGTGTGTGTGCATATGCGTGTGTGTGTGTGTGTGTGTGTGTGTGTGTGTGTGTGTGTGTGTGTGCGTGCGTGCGTGCGCGCGTGCGTACGTGCGTGCGTGCGTGTGTGGTGTGTGTGTGTGTGTGTGTGTGTGTGTGTGTGTGTGTGTGTGTGTTTCTCTGTGTGTGTATCCGTGTGTGTTTTCTGTGTTTCTGTGTATATCTTGTTATGCTGTCAGTTACACAGGGGGTCAGATTTTGTTTGTTTGTTTGTTTGTTTCTGTTGTTTGTCTATTATTTTTCTTTATTATGTTCTGAGAAACAATTCCCAACTTGCTGCAGGTCATCAAACATACATGTGGAGGTCTAGCTTGCCTCCTGGGAAACGCATTGAATTTTTGTTACAGGGTCCAAGGTTCGATTCCCGGTCGATACAGCAAGGTTCGAACAGATTTCTTCTTCTTCTTCTTCTCTTCTTCTTTCTCTTCTTCTTCTTCTTCTTCTTCTTCTTCTTCGTTCGCCTCACAGCGTCAGCCCAGCCTCGTTGATAAATGTAGCCGTTTTTCTCCAGGTCTTGTCGGCAGCCGTGGAGCTTCGTGTGCAGCGGAGTCGGCGTTGGCCACACGGTTTCTCTCAGTCCTTGAGAAGGGGACAGGTCTGTAGATTTCCTCTTCTGAGGTAGCATCTATTTAGACACAATTCCCCTTCTAGTCCTTTAAAAAGACTTCAAATCGAGGATTTAAATTCGAACGTACACTTTGAAAAACATTTTGCTTGCAAATGAAAAGTCTGAAAGAGAAGAGCAATGTGGCTACGTCAATGTGGCTACACCAAAATCTGGTGGAAAGGGGGGAGAAACAATAACAATATGGCCCTTTACCAAAAACAAAAGTATCAACAGCTATGACAAATACAAGAAGAAGAAAAGAAGAAGAAGAAGAAGAAGAAGAAGAAGAAGAAGAAGAAGAAGAAGAAGAAGAAGAAGAACAACAACACAACAACAACAACAACAACAACAACAACAACAACGACAACAACCAACAATAACAACATCAACACCACCACCAACCGTAACAAGAACAAGATCAACAAAAACTGAAACAATTAAATTGTATCCGTGCGAGAACTAAACGGAGAACCCTGGATTTTCTGGCTTACTTGGTGCGCGCTTTATCCACTGAGCCACACTTTGAAATCGTGCCGCCCCCACCGTGCCAGTTGGTTCCCAGACAGTCAGACCTTTTGACACGATTTAACCTGCTGCACTTCCGAAACAAGACCTGCAGACATGCTAGAAAGCCATTTCTCTCTCCATGGCCCCTGACAGTTCTCGTCTGCAGGGGAGGTAAAAGGACGCCAAGTTCCAGAATTTCAGCACAGCTTTAAAGTGAATTGTAGCACTGATGAAAATTGACAGTCTTTGAAGGTGCTAATGGTTGTTCCGTAGTTTCCTCCCCCTCCCCTTGTCTGTCTGTCTGTCTGTCTCTCTCTCTCTCTCTCTCTCTCTCTCTCTCTCTCTCTCTCTCTCTCTCTCTCTCTCTCTCTCTCTCTCTCCCCCCGACTATCCGCAATTATTTCCCGAAATGTGTTTTTAAACCTTAAGCTTTGAAAGTCCATAGCAAAAAAAAAACAACAACAAACAACAAAAAAAACAGCAACAAAACAACAAAACAACACAACAACAACAACAACAACTACCATTTATAAATTATCACACTTACAAAGATAGTGAGGGTGTAGAAGGGTTGCATTCAGGGATCGTTTTAATTGAGATAGTAGTACACATTCAACGTTTTTAGAAAACCTTGAGGTGTTACCACAATATGTTAAAATGGGTTTTAGCACAACTAGATCCGAATGGGCGTTCTCACCCTCCCTCCGTCCTACCTTCCACTCCCAATCCTTTCCTCTCTGCCCCCATCCTCTCTCTCTCTGTCTGTCTGTCTGTCTGTCTGTCTGTCTCTCTCTCTCTCTCTCTCTCTCTCTCTCTCTCTCTCTCTCTCTCTCTCTCTCTCTCTCTCTCAGTTCTCATACATCATGGGTATGAACAGAGGCGATGGGAACAATTGCTTTGCAGTCAGTGCTGGGGGCCATATACAGTGAAGTCGGTCGGGAAGAGAAAAGACAGGAGGGAACGATGGAAAGAAGGATGCAAAAGGAAGGAACGAACAAAGGCGCTTTCTTATTCTGTAGAGATAACATTTTTTCCTTCAATCGTTACCCAGTTTCGATTATCCTTTACCGACAAGGTCATGCAAATTGTTTTATTAAACGGTAACCCCTAGCACAATTGATGAACCAACTGCACCTCCCGAAGTAAGGAACGTGTTAAAGGCAGATTCATCGGGAAAGCCATTCATCTTTGTGCACTAGGACGGTGAAAAGCAAAGCTGGCTTTAACCAATTGTTGGTGAATCCATGGGAAAGGTCACTGGAGTTATAACTCTCTCTCTCTCTCTCTCTCTCTCTCTCTCTCTCTCTCTCTCTCTCTCTCTCTCTCTCTCCCTCTTCTCTCTTCTCTCTCTCTCTCTCTCTCTCTCTCTCTCTCTCCACCAAACCAGAAGCATTTAATAAACTCCTACAGGTCGGACATCACGTGTGGGCGAAATACAGAAAGGGAGGAGCACACAAGCTTAGTCCAGACTACATGGTTTCTCCCACCAGCCTGTATATTGCCACCATAGGTACATTCTTCTTCTTCTCGATCGCCTATCACACCTGTAGACAGGATTCTGTAATGAATCTGGTGGTCCTCTGCAGGGCCTCCACAGACCCGTGCAGCTTGTCGTTGATGGTCACCGGCTGCGGCCATGTCCTATCCCTCAGACACTGCAGGTCCCCACAGTCCTGTAGAATGTGTTTTGTGGTTTGTTCTGCCTGCCCACATGAGCACATTGGGGGATGGTTTCAGGTGCAGCTTGCGGTGTAAATGGGATGCTAGCCTGTTGTGCCCGGTTCTGAGTCGGAAGATGACCACCTGTTCTGCTCTGGGTAGCTGATGATAGCCATCTTGCTGCTGTGGTGGCCTGTAGAGCGCTTTTATGATGGTCTTCACCTCTGTCAGGCTGACTGCAGTTTCTTCCTGATGGCCCTGGGCGCCAAGTTTTGCCATTTTATCCTGGAATGCCGCAGTGAGATGGATTCCATCGCATGACGGTTCTGGTGCACTTGATATTGCATAGGTACATTGAACAGTGTGACTCTAGGCGCCAGAAATGTTGCAAAATCAACCGACCCCAACACCAAAAGACAACAGAGTCGCTTTGGAACAAACACACAAACAAAAATAAATAATGAACAAAGAATAGTGGCTTCTGCAGAAAGCAGAACTGGAATCCGACTGTAGATACATGGAAGAGTCTTGAATAGCTTGGCATTCCAGAAACAAATATGGCTGACTTGCGGTTTAAACTAAGTGTCGACTAAAACACGTGACGCGCCAACAGAAAAAACACCGCCATTAACAACACCTCCCAAAGTGTGCACAATGCGCCATTAGTATCCAAGACAACCACAGTTTCCAGGGCAGCGCTTCTGGCACTTATATAAGTGTGTGACCTTTTCGTATGAGCAGTTGGAATTATTGACTAAATGTGCTTTTAACAAGGTCTGTAGCTTATTATGTATAGAGTACCATTAGAAAAGGTTGAACAATCGTCCCTTCTCTCTCTCTCTCTCTCTCTCTCTCTCTCTCTCTCTCTCTCTCTCTCTGTGTCTGTGTCTCTGTCTGTGTGTGTGTGTGTGTGCGTGTGTGTGTGTGTGTGTGTGTGTGTGTGTGTGTGTGTGTGTGTGTGTGTGTGTGTGTGTGTGTGTGCGTGTACGTGTGCGTGTGTGCGCGCCGTGTGTTTCTCCCTCTCCTCCCGCCCTCTCTTCTCTCTTTTTGTTGTTAATAGAATATTAAAGTTTACGTTTAAGCAAAACAAGTACCTTTATAACAGTCACTTCGAAATGTACAGACCTTCTAGTTCTGAACTGTAACAAGCTCCAGGGATTTCTGTTGTTTTTTTTTAAGGGTAAAATAGGGAGTAGGAAGAGGATGGGGCCTTCAGAAGCAGGGGGATTGCCCGACTTCTCTACTAGACTTACCACTGCAGCAGCCTCAAATAGCACCGAGGGTGCCACGGAAGACAATTTGTCTTCTTAAACTAGAAAAGGGACAAAGACAGAAGACCTGTGTGTGGTGTGGAGGCAGTTAACAGTCTTCAGTATATTGAAAATGAGGTAATGAAATGCTTGCCGCCTTGGAACCAAGCTGCTTATTTATCACTGCAATTGCACATCAGCCGCTATTTTTTTTTTTATAAGCCTGGATGGGACACTGAGGTATGTGTTGAGCTGTGTACAAATGTGCCAGCATCGTACTGAAACATCGAGTTCACACTGAGTTTCAATGGGTTGACCATGGAGTGCTCTGCGTAGAATATGATGGTCCTTCAAACCTCTCTTCCCCTATCCACCTCTCTTTTATGCACCCCTCCCCTCGCCCTTCCATTATTGACTAGAATAAATTCAGACAACTATTTATCATCTATTTTATACATTTACTTGTGTGTGTGTGTGTGTGTGTGTGTGTGTGTGTGTGTGTGTGTGTGTGTGTGTGTGTGTGTGTGTGTGTGTGGTGTGTTATCAGGTCTTACAGATTGTGCTGGCTTAGTTGCTTATCAATCAGCTCATATTATATTGTTCCGCCTTTCGACCCAGAAGCATATACAGTAATGTCCATGTAAATGATGTCTGACAGTGCCAGGTGTAGCTATATAGGCTGATCAGTGGCACCTGCAAGGTGCCGAGGAGAGAAAACCGTCCTCGTGCGTTCCAAGAATGTCTTTAAATGCCAGACAACCCTTAGACACCATCAATCAGCTGCACCTGTGAAGATCCAAAGAAAGAAATGCAGACACTTCAGAAGGTCGTTTGTCTTACAGACTTTGATAAATGGACAAGGGTGAACATGTACTCGTGGCGGAGGCAGTCAGCGGTTAATGAAACGGTGATCAGGTGTAGAACTCATGGTTCAAGTATTCCAGCTGTTTCCTTGCCTCAGCAAGGGCTCAACAACAATAATGTTAATAGCCAGAATGCAGTAATACTGGATGGTGTTAGGTGTGGATTCATCACACCGATACTTTTTTTTTTTTTAAAAACACTTAGAGTAAATGTGTTTTTGCAGAGTGTTTTGTGTACAATGCAAAGTTGCCTGCTTTGCTTTTTTTTTTTTAATAAAGGGATACATGATTTTTTTTTCTTTTCCTTACCCTCCATGTTTTCTTTTTTTCCCACTCAACCACCCTCTCCTCATTTTCTAATATAAGAAATCTTAATCCTTCTTTCTTGTGTTTGTGTACCCTCCATGTTTTCTTTTTCCCACTCAACCACCCCCTCTTGTGTGTGTGTGCGCGCGTGCGCGCGCGCGCGCGCGCGCGCGCGTGTGTGTGTGTGTGTGTGTGTGTGTGTGTGTGTGTGTGTGCGTGCGTGCGTGCGTGCGTGAGTGCTTGCGTGTGTGTGTGTGTGTGTGTGTGTGTGTGTGTGTGTGTGTGTGTTTCAGGATTTCTGTATTAGAGTATCAGTTCATTTCGTGTGAATACTATTCTCTCCTAGAGTACAGAGGAGTGGCTTAGCTGCTTATCAGTCAGCCCGCATTAGTGAATTCATTGTTCCGTTTTGTGACCCATGCAAGAAGTCCATGGTCATTATCTTTGGCAGTGCCAGGTGTCGCTAAAAGGCTGCACCTGTGAGACACTGAAGAGAGAAAACCTAACGCGTTCCGAGAATGCATGCATTTAAATGCCAAATCCCTCCACACCAATAGTCAGCCACACTCGCAAAATTCCCAAAGGAAGAAATGCAGACACTTTAGAAAGTCTGTTGTCTTCCTGAATCTGTTAACAGCACAGGGGCTGGGAATTAATAAGAAGTAGAGGCAGTCAGGAGTCTGTTATGAATTGGTAACCAGTTGTGGAACGCCAGGTCTCTGCTCTTTGCTTGCCTCAGCAACTGCTAAACACAGCTGTAGTAAGTCATTAGCAAGGATGTAATAAGACTGGATAATGCGTAAGTGTGAGTTTAAATGTGTGTACTGAAACACAAATGCCAAAACCCACCGATTGCAAACCTAAAAAAAACTTGCACTCTGAACAAACCTGGCGGTAAGGGAGAGAGAAAAAAAAGAAAAAAACACCAAAAGTCCTAAAAAAACAACAGCAGTAACAACAATGGAAACAACAGCTGCAATAACAATACCAGCAACAACGACAACAACAACAAATCCCAAACAAGAACCAAGAACCCTGGATATTTTTGGCTTCCGTGGTGCGCGCTTTATCCACTGAGCCACACTTTGAAATCGTGCCGCCCCCACGAGAACCGTGCCAATTGGTTCCCAGACAGTCAGACCTTTTGACACGATTTAACCTGCTGCACTTCCGAAACAAGACCTGCAGACATGCCAGAAAGCCATTTCTCTTTCCATGACCCCCGACAGCTCTCGTCTGTAGGGAAAGTAAAAGGACGCGAAGTACCAAGATTCCAGCATAGCTTTTAGAGTGCAATGTCAAATAGATTTGAAAATTTTCAGTCTTTGAAGTTGCTAAATGGTTGTTCCATACTCTCGCCCTCTGTCTCTGTCTGTCTGTCTGTCAGTCTCTCTCTCTCTCTCTCTCTCTTTAATTATCTGAAATCATTTTGCTTTACAGTTTTCAGATTATTTGCCTTGATAGTGCCTAGCAGAAGAATGTGTAGGTCACAAATGTTAATTGTTGCAGGGAAAGAGGGTAAGGCGGAAGTTGGCGGTAAATTAAGGGAATCCTTGATGTTGAAATTATTCATTTTTTTTCAATATGTATTCAGAGACTCCTTAAATCTGTCCACAGTATGTAATACAGATTTCATCCAAAGGTCCAGAGCATTTCAACTATTTCTTCGTGGAAAAGCCGCAATTGCTCCTGCTTCCTCCATGTCACTCCTTATCCCTGCCCTCATCTCTCCTCCTGTCTCTCTGTCCCCCCCCCCCCCCCCCCCGGTATCTCTTTCTCTTCCCCACTTATCACCAGCAATGACCTGAGACGAGGGGGACTGTCATTTCGTAGTCAGTCCTGATGGCAAGATAGGAGAGAGGAGAGACAAAAGCAAGGAGGAAATGATCAAAGAAGGGGGGGGGGGGGGGGGGGGGGGGGGGGAGCGTGTGGGAAAAAGGAACGAACGAATGTGCTTTAAAATTCTGTCCAAATGACATATTTCCTTCCGTCTTTCCATTTCTATTGCCCTCCACTTACAGACCATGTATATTGTTTCTTAGAGAGCCAACGCTCAAGAAAAGGGCTGAACCAACTTGACATCCTTAAGAAAGGAAAGTATGACAGGCAGATTCGTTGGAAAACCATTCATCTTTGTAACAAATAGGATGATAAGAGCAAACCTGGCTGTAACTTTGTATTGGTTAAACCATGGAAAAGGTCACTGGGGCTATAGTATTTAGAAAACACTGAAGAGGACTTGGAAATGGCGGTAAAAGTTTGTTTTGTTTTACCCTTGCAAAAGAAGACTCTTTCGCTTCAACCAAACAGTGTTGTATCAAAATGGAACCGCAGCGAAATAGCATACTGATATACACGCAGATCATCTTAGTAAAAAAAAAAAAAAAAAAAAAAAAAAAAAAGAAAAAAAAAGCACGATATCGTTCCGTTGCAAACAATAACAATAACAACAACAAAATCATGTGTGTGTGTGTGTGTGTTTCTGTGTGT
>JADBJO010005160.1:112500-122500 GCA_016801955.1 Conus betulinus
TGTGTGTGTGTGTGTGTGTGTGTGTGTGTGTGTGTGAAAGAATGACTCTGGGTGTCCTTGACGTATATGAGCTGATAAAGGCTGTGGTTATCGTGAAGGCTGTCTAATGACTTGACCTAATACAAAGCGGTATTGGAATGATCGCAGTGTTCTGGAGGTGTATAGAATGCGCTGTGATCAGAATGGATAGATGAAAGTATCTGGGTAACTTGAATGTATATACAGCGCATTCTGCACTTCGACGTCTATAGAGTTCTCTTCTTCTTTCTAGTTGATGAGTTTGTTATTTCATTTGGGAACTGTGATGTTGATGAAACAGAGGAGGGGGTTTGATGTCCAAATCTGCCCCCACACTCAGATGATGTCTCAGTCTCAATTCCCTGCGTCTTTTCCGTCCGTCTGGCCGGCTAGCTGGTTGGCTGGCTCGCTCCCTATCTGTCTGCCTGTCTACATATTTTTATCCCCCCCCCCCCCCTCTCTCTCTCTCTCTCTCTCTCCCCTTCCGAGGGATAGTATGCCTTCCCCCTACTATACCGACAGTAAAAGATATGCAGATTGTTCCTCAGTATGCCAGACTTTCAGACAAGTCTAACGGACCAAAGCAGACTGCCCCATAGGTTAAACAGAGACACGACAGAAAATCAATTGGCATTCGTAAAGTTTGAAATGACATGGGGGAAAAAGGAAATCTAGCACCAGTGGACATGTGGAACAGTCTAAAGTGAACTGACATCTGGTGATGAATTGTCTGCCTTCCACGTTAAAGGGCCATTCGTCCACTGTAATGGCTACGTAGTCAAGTAATTATGAATTGTCTGCCTCCACGTTAAAGGGCCATTCGTTCACTGTAACGGCTACGTAGTCAAGTAATTATGAATTGTCTGCCTTCCACGTTAAAGGGCCATTTGTCCATTGTAACGGCTACGTAGTTTAGCCAAGTCACACTTCATGGCACTAATCACTCTGGGCCATGTGTCAGCCATGTGTCAGCCATATCATCTACATGGAGAGGGAACGTCATGCAGTGTGGCACACAATTTTGATTTATTGAACATAACTGGACTGGCCGTCTGCAAAATATTGTACATGAAGGACACACATTGGATGTTCACACTCTCTCTCTCTCTCTCTCTCTCTCTCTCTCTCTCTCTCTCTCTCTCTCTCTCTCATTGTTCCATTTTTTGTATATGTGTTGTTGTAATCAAGGAGTATTCGTGTCTACGAGGATATCCAAAGACTCTTTTATACTTTTTCGACATAATTTGCTTGATGTGATTGATCATCGGTAATAACTGGGTTATATGTTTTGCATGAAAGGAGGAAGAATGTGTTATTACCCCTGCTACCCCCCCCCCCCCCCCCCCCCTTGTCATAAGACCTTTTGGTAATGACAATAAAATGTCAAAGTGTCAAAGAGTCTCTCTCTCTCTCTCTCTCTCTCTCTCTCTCTCTCTCTCTCTGTCACACACACACACACACACACACACACACACACACACACACACACACACACACAGAGTACCTAATTCATGCAAATTGTTCCTCGTAGTCCCAGGCTTATTAACAAGGTTAACTATGCATGCTGGTGAACTATGCAGAGGAGTAAACTCACACCCACTGAAAAGCTGTTCACATTATTTTGTAAATTGAGAGGCAAATGGGCGGAGGCAAGAAAGGCTTGGGTTGGGATGGTGCAATGAAGCTTAAGAAGTCGTGTAGGGCAGTCTACAGTGAACTGATGTTTGGACGCGTGTGACGACTTTTACCTACACACCCACACCATACGAAGATGGACAGCCAGGCAACCGACAAGTTTCAGTTTCTGTCTTTCATATGCTGCCAGACCCATCAAAATATACACCCATACTAATGTATAATTATCAATTGAAATTATATCACATAATTATATCGATATAATCTAGCTCTAAATAATGCACGCCACCGCTGGCAAGGGCATTCTACAACACAGGAAAGCTTCAACCGTCTCTCTCAAAAACTGACACAAATGACACATTGATTTTTTTTTTTTTTTTATATACAGTTCTCACTCGCACTGACAATAGTGTCACAACAGTCACAGTCCACACAGCTGGCTGCAACGAGCCTAAGGCAGTCCTCACATGGCAAGCAGAGCCGCTCTCGAATATAGTTTGAAGTCCCACCGGACACAGGAGATCACATCGGACTACCGATCGAGCGGTCAGCTTCTCCACGTCGTCTTGACGGAGAATCCTCAGGTCACAGTCTTCACCCGGCAACAGGGTACACCCACACCGAAGATCAATAATACTACCGGCCTGGCGGTCAGCCTCTCCACGTCGTCTTGACGGAGACAGCGGCAAATAAAGACGAATACAATTTCAGGCCGGACTCATGGGCCTCACCGTTTTTTTTTTGTTTTTTTTCGCTCTCGTTTTTTTTTTTTTTTCAATTACGTCATCTTCCTATGCAAGTTCATGTTGACGTCATAAGTTACGCTCACGTCACAAGCAGAAAGAACTTTGTGGCGAAAATGACGTTGTGCAGGGTGATTGTTGAATCCCTTTGCTCACCTCCCTCCCTCCCCCCCCCCCCCCCCTCCCTCTCTCTCTCTCTCCTGGAAGATGTACAAAATCAAATAGCTGTACTGTACTATTTATTCTGAAGGAGCACGATCTGAAGATGCAGAATGTTCATTTATTTCCCCTTAATTTTCGTGAGGACCACAGAAGAATAAAACATTTTGTCTACAAAACAATTTGTTCTGGTTGGATATATAAAAAGGGAAATAGAGTTTATTTTAATTTTTTTATGGGATAGAACACCTCATTCTTGGGATAATGACATTCCAGCTCAGTGCCACTAGAGATCACTCTCTATCTCTGCCTTCTGCATCACAAAGTTTTTATCATATTTCTGTGTGTGTCTCATCTCTCTCTCTCTCTCTCTCTCTCTCTCTCTCTCTCTCTCTCTCTCACGGATAGTCCGTCTTTCCTCTATTTTTCCTCCTGTAAAGAAAACAAACAACAACAAAAACAAACAAACAAACAAAAACTATTAATGCAAATGCAAATTGGTTGTAGATCTGCCAGGATTACTTACAATGGTAACCAACCATAGCATACTGCCCCGAAGCAATTCAGACAGACGTAATAGAAAATCAGTTTACATTTGTAGATTGAGAGGCAAGTGGGGTAAGGGGAAGCTACCTTTATTAGATATTTCGGAGCAGATCAAAGTGAACTGGTATCTAGTTACAAATTGTATGCCCTCCAGGTTCCAGACCATTTGTCAACTGTATCGTCTATAGGATCTACATAGTGAAGCAATGGCGTGACGTGTAGTATGAAGTTTTGCTTGTGTCATGGTCAAATGTCTTACATTTATTGAGCATGCGTGTGAACTGCTTTGTGTCTGCAAATAAAGCAAAATGATAGACGCACGCTGGCTGTTCAAATTATCATTTTGAAAATTGGTTTTAGGATAAAATGGTGTCTTCCTCCACCATTTTATCATTGATTGATGTAATTTTCGACCTGCAAGCCAATCTGCATGTTGATAAATCTGTGTGTCTGTCTTCCTGTTTGCTCGTGAACACTTTGCGGTTTGCCAACCCCATCTCTCCCCTCTCTCTCTCTCTCTCTCTCTCTCTCTCTCTCTCTCTCTCTCTCTCTCTCGCCGAGGGACAAAGTGTATTCCTTCCAGTCTCCTACCAGTATATTATTCATGCAAATCGTTCCTCGGTGTGCCAGACGTATTGACAACACTAAGCAACCTTACCAGACGACTACCAAAAAGGTCAAGGCCAAACAATCTGAAAAGCCATTTCCATTTATACATCAGAAGGACAGGCAGCCAGGGCAGGGGAGAGGGGTGGGGGGGGGTGGTGTTGGTGGTGGGGTGTGGAATCTAGTTTTCGTAGGTGTGTGAATCCGTTTAAGTGAATTGATAATGTGCTAATAGATTGTCTGCCTACAAGGTTCTGGACACTTTGCTAGATAGAATTTCTACGCTCTGAAAGAGATTGCAGCGTGATATTCAATTGCGCCTGCCTCTAGTATGACGTCATTTATTTATTTATTTATTTCCTTAAAAGCTAAATCTGTTGCCTGGGAAGTGTGATAGGCGGTACACATTTGTCGGGTGTTTGATAATATTGTATGCCTTGACCTAGAGTTGAAATTAGTGATAAACATTGTTTTCTATCTTTTGGCTTCTCTCTCTCTCTCTCTCTCTCTCTCTCTCTCACCCTATTCGCCCTCTCTCTCTCTCTCTCTCTCTCTCTCTCTCTCTGTATTCCTATCCGTGTCTGTCTCTGTCTGTCAGTCTGTCTGTCTGTCTGTCTGTCTGTCTCTCTCTCTCTCTCTCTCTCTCTCTCTCTCTCTCTCTCTCTCTCTCTCTCTCTCTCTCAGCGCAGATGTTGCTTGTAATATACCCATGCATCTCAGTGTGTAATGTTTCTGCAAGACACCGGAAACAAGTTCCTTGACGGCAGACAGTCCATTTCTTTTCATACATCGACCACAGGGACGTCGTAAGTGTGTGGATGTACCGAATCAATTGTCAAGTGTAAATGGCTGTAGTTCCACAACACATTAGAACGAAGATATTCTTATAGAAAAAAAAAATCCTAAGGATCTACGACAAGAACCTAACAGCGAAAACAACGTAGAAACCAAAAAATGTCTAGAACAGTCTTTAGCGTGAACTGGAATTCGACGACTAAACTGGCAATGTGTGACCTTAGGTTGATAACCTACTGGGAAAGGCTACAGCAACCAACTCGGCAAGTGCACACACTGAATCTAAGATGACCACCAAGGAAATTCCCAGTCTGCTGAACAGATGGGCGCATTCACAGGAGCGTCAATTTTAGTGCTGCTGTTATCATTCATTTGTCATATAGCTGCTCTTTGATAGGTGTTGCCTAACAAGTCTGATGTATTGTCAGCAGAATCAGATCCATCTGAAAAAATATCGCCCCGGCAATGAGCCCTACCATCAGCGGAAGGTGAAAGAGAGAAGAAAGATGCACAGTCATTCATTCTGTCCATGTACCGGATTTCCTTCCTTCCCCCTACTACTCCTCCTGCCAGGGGGGACCATAGGAGTTGCTGCACAGACCGCCTCCTCTCTCCACTCTGAACAGGACTAATCGCCGGCTGTACTTCCGAATGAGGGAAGATTCCAAATCCCATGGCATTGGAAAGCCATTCATCTTGTGAACGAAGACAGATCGAGCCTTGGTGCCGCAGTGTGGAAGGGTTCAAATGACGGGCGTGAGAGTCGTGCAGCTGAGAAGACACAAAGGTTGTGAACAACAGAAGAGGGCACAGGGGGGGGGGGGGGGGGGGGGGGGGGGGAGGGGAGGGGGGGGGAATTTGGGGGAAGCATTGGGGGGGGTAGAAGAAAAGCTGGCAATGAAGGAAGAATTGAGGGTGAGCAGTGTATGAAGAAGAAGAAAGGAAAAGAAGCTGCAATCAAACATTTGGAGGAAATGAACAACATGGATCGACTATCTTGCAATGAACTCTGTAACCGGCTCTTTAACTTTGAGGCCATTTTAATAGACTGCAACAGGGAAAACCTGAGTGTGGTGGTTGTGTGTGGTGTTTGAAAGAGAAAGGATGAGTAGTAAGAATATCTGTCATGTCTTTGCGTGTATCTCTATCTGTCTGCACCTATGTGTAACTATGCTATAGTTCTGTGACAGTGACTACCTGCATCGCTGTGCGTCTCTTTTGCTTCGCCTCCGTTTCTGTCTCTCTGTTTGTGTTTGTGTTTGTATCCGTGTGTTCGTTCTGTGCTTTCTGTCTGTCTGCGTGCTTGTATGTCTGTCTGTCTGTCTATCTGTCTGTCTCTCTCTCTCTCTCTCTCTCTCTCTCTCTCTCTCTCTCTCTCTCTCTCTCTCTCTCTCTCTCTCTCTCTCCAAGGAATAAAGTGTCCTCCCACCTAACCTCCTACCAGTAGACAGTTTATACAAATTATTCCTGAGAGTGCCAAAAATGACCGACAGGACTAACTAATCGTACCAGTAGACTACCCCACCGGGTCTTAGACAGGCATAATGAAAAGCAATTTGCCTCTGTAAACCGAGAGACAAATGACGGTGGGGCTGTGGATATGTGGGATCTAACATTCGTGGATATGTACAGCATCCTTAAGTTAATTGCTATTCTGGTTGGTCTGGCTTCAGGTTTCTGGACCATTTGTCAACTGGAACGCATAGCAGAGCAGCAACGATGCACAGTTATAGTCAGTGGTGCCTACTTAATCGTTTCAGTCAATAAATAAGGGAGCTAAGCCAGTTGGTAATGCTGTGGATAGTGCCACCAGCATAAGGTTTGCATAGATCTGTATCGGGTGTTTGCTGCGTTAGCTGTGCTAACACAATCTACAATGCTTCCCTTCTCATTCCTCTCCCCTTTTCCCCGTTTGCCTCAAGGACTATTTCCCCTTCATCCTCGCTTTTCGTTACTGGGGCGGTGTGTATTGAGGAAGTCTGTCTCTGTTTTAAACTCACAGCAGTGGTCTGTGGCTATACTTACTGGAATGTCAGACTTGCATGTGCGTGTGGCTAAAACGTAGATGTGGAAAAAGGCAGTTTAGACCTCTGTCTTTCTTTGTCTCTCTCTGTTTGTCTTTGCATGTGTCTGTCTCCGTCTCTTGTCTATGTCTTGTCTCTCTATGTCACCTCTGTCTCTGTCTCTGTCTGTGCCTGTCGGTCGGTCTTGTCTCTCAGTCTGTCTTTCTGTCTGTCTTTCTTTCTGTCTGCTGTCTCTCTCTCCCCCTCTCTCTCCCTCTCTCTCGCTTCTCTCTCTCTCTCTCTCTCTCTCTCTCCCTCTCTCTCCCTCTCTCTCTCTCTCTCTCTAAGGGATAGAGGGTCTTTCCTCAGTACTCACACCAGTACATAATTCATACAAATTATTCGCGCGAGAGTTAGACTTACCGAGAAGTCTGACCAATCGTATTAGCAGTCTACCGTAAAGGGCCAAGGAGACATAAGGAAAAGTCGTTTACCATTGTAACTGGAGAGACAAATGGCGATGGGGGAAAAAAGGCTGGAGGAAAATAACAATTGTGGATGTGTTGAGCAGAGAGAGAGAGAGAGGACTGAGAGAGAGAGAGAGAGAGAGAGAGAGAGAGAGAGAGAGAGAGAGAGAGAGAGAGAGAGAGAGAGAGAGAGAGAGAGAGAGAGAGATCCAAAAATGTAAGCATAGCAACATTTGCATCCTGCATCTAATATGACAACAAGACAAAAATGCCAGTACCATTGTCTCAAAACGTATACGAAAAGGTAATATTTCAATGAGAGTTGATTTTATTTGTTCTATATTTCAGTTAAAAAAAGATTGAGCTACTATCTATTTCGTCTATTCTTAAAAAAAAAAAATGAAAGATGGTTTTATGTATTCTCTCTCTCTCTCTCTCTCTCTCTCTCTCTCTCTCTCTCTCTCTCTCTCTCCCTCTCTCTGTCTCTCTCTGTCTGTCTGTCTGTCTGTCTGTCTCTCTCTCTCCTCTCTCTCTCTCTCTCTCTCTCTCTCACGCACACACACACACACACACACACACACACACACACACACACACACACACACACACACACACACACACACACACACACACATTGTGTGGTAAACAAGACCAGAGTCAGCTAAAACAATCACGCCACAGTGTTCTCAACATCTGGGGGGGGGGGGGGGGGGGAATGATGATGGAAGACAGATGCTCAGACCTCTGTGCATGTAACACTTCGTTTCTACCTCCAGTCCTTCTCATTGTCTTAGAGCACCATGCAAACTACTACAGCGACTTAAAGCTACCCCTTCTCCAGACGACATGCAGCAGAAACAGAACCTCCGGAAAAAAAGAAAAGAAAAAAAAAAAAATAAAAGAAAACCATGATATCGGAAAAACCATACATCTGCATGACTTTAACCAGCAGACGAGTCGAGCGGTAGCGTGGCGGTGTGCAAGAGTTTCGCCTCGACCATCGTAGCAGTGATATAACCGATGGCGCACAAAACGATAGGCAGAGACATAGGAAACATATCGATGGATGCAGGGGTGGGAGAGAAGGTGGGAGGAAGGGATATCTGTGGTAAGATTGTTGGTGAGAGACAGGAGAGTATGAGCGAGTTGTATGAAAGGCGTGCGGTCAACAAGGCTCGTGCGATTGTTAGTGACAGTGGGAATACGCTTGCGCGACAGTTTGAGCTCCTTCCATCAGGCAGACGATTTTGTGTCCCCAGAGCTAAGCTGATGCGCACAAAAAAGAGCTTTGTGTTTCAAATCCGTTTGCGCTTTTAAACAAACACAGCGTGTAAGAAGAGGCGGTGGATCACCTATGACACAAGCATGTGCGTGGGTGTGTATGTCTGTGAGCAAGCGGGAAAGTATAGATGCTGGAGAGTGTGGGTGTGTTTGTGTGTTATGTGTGCATGTCCTGGAACAGTGAGGAATAGAAATGTCTGGAATATGTCTTATCTTAATGACTTTTAATGATAAATCACCTCTCTCTCTCTCTCTCTCTCTCTCTCTCTCTCTCTCTCTCTCTCTCTCTCTCTCTCTCTCTCTCTCTCTCTCTCTCTCATACGTGCACACATTTATGTATATATAATTATGAGTGGGCTGAGTGCATGATTTATTTGCACTACCAAAAAGAGAAAGATTGAAATTCCCATTTTGGTGTTGCACGCATGTTTTATTGTTTGAAAGTAATTTTAATTTTCAGTGTCACGTTTGTAACTATAAATATGTATGTCTTAACTTTTAGGGCAGTGGTCACAAATGTTATTTCTCTTGTAACGAGAGATAATAAAGTTTTCTAAAGTTTTCTGAATCTGAATAAGGGTGAAACTACAGGTCGGGAAGCTGGTGTGGAGAGGGGTAGTGGACTGTGCTTCGGGAAAGTATTAGCACTAAGTATGATTTGCAGGTGTGTTTGCAGGTCTTGAGTGAAATGAGATCCCAAACAGGGAAAACTCAAATGCTCTCTCTCTCTCTCTCACTCTCTCTCTTGCATCGCTCTCTCTCTCTCTCTCTCTCTCTCTCTCTCTCTCTCTCTCTCTCTCTCTCTCTCTCTCTCTCTCTTTTACCTACTTCTTCATCAACAAGACCAGAATAACGTAAAGAATGGAATGAAATGAAACTCTTCACAGTTGTCAATTCTCGTTAAGGATGTTTAGAAAAGCAGAGTGTATCCATTCAATCTCGCCATTTGACACTACAGCCGTTCTCTGCCTTTCCACCAGTAGAGAATCCATACAAAACGTTGCCCTGAGTGTCTGACCTGTGGACTCGACAAACCAATCCTCCTATCAAACTAATCAGAAGCTCCAAAACAAACACACCGGAAAGCCATTTACATTTTGTTCACTTAAAAAAAAGGACAAAATGGCAGAGACGTATCGACCCGTTGGAAATGTGTGAAGCCGTGTTAAGTAAAATTTGATTCTGGTCATGATTAGTCTGGTTTTTAAAGAATGTAGCCTTCAGACTTTAGCCGGAACATTCCATTTGGTGGATATAGAACATTAATTAGGGTGCTGGACGTAACGCCCAGTTGCATTTTAACCGTAGAAGCCCATCCCAACACAGTCTATTGTAGATAGAATGGAAGTGTCTGGGATTTTGATCTCGGAATGTACAGATAAGATGTGTATTAATCCTTCTTGAATAAGATAAAGGAACAAAAGATGACATGACGTTTTTCTGTCTGCCTATTTGTCTCTCTCTCTCTGCCCACGCACCTGTTTTGCCTGCTTATCGTCTTATAAGGCTTTTTTTCTGCCTGTTTGTATGTCTGTCTCCCTTTCTTTCCACAGGCGACTCTTCCTCTTTTCTTTCTTCACTCACCACCGCTATCTGTCTGTCTGTCTATCTGTCTGTTCGTCCGTCTTTCTGTCTGTCTGTCTGTCTGTCTGTCTGTCTGTCTGTATCTCCCTCTGTCAGTGTGTGTGTGTGTGTGTGTGTGTGTGTGTGTGTGTGTGTGTGTGTGTGTGTGTGTGTGTGAATCGCT
>JADBJO010005160.1:127500-132500 GCA_016801955.1 Conus betulinus
ACGCACACCCACACACACACACACACACACACACCACACACCCACACACACACACCACACCATTGCACGCATCGCACCACACACACACACACACACACACACACACACACACACACACACTACACCACACACCACACACACACACACACACCAGAACGTGCTTATTCGCATCCTCCCACCGTCCCCGTGCAACCCCCCCCCCCCCCCCCCCCCCCACCATGTCAACCATCTGTTTCCTAGCCTCCTGTTCCATCAGTGAATCCACGTGAACTGCCCCACCCCCACCCGACCACCCGACCGACCTCACCCCTGGTACCAGACAAACCCTGTTCCTTCTTTCAGACAACTCCGACCCCGAAACAGTCTTACTGAAAGGTCATTTACATGTTTAAACGGAGAGGAAGAAAAAAACAACAACGAGGTCATGGACCATGGGATGAAGAGGGCGGTGAGGGAGGCAAGGGGCAGAGAAAGAGTGGAGGGGCGTGGCAGTCGTAGAGAATGTGCGAGGATGTTGTTTAAGGCATATAGAAATTCCGGTCATGAGCCTTGTCTGGTTCTAGGTTTCTGCGTTGCATTCAAGTGGAGCGTTTTGTCGAGGCGTATGATTTTTTTTTTGTACTCCCCTGTTCTTATAGAACAGGGAGTACTTTACAATGGGACACGAAGAAATGCTCGTCTCTCTCTCTCTCTCAATCGTCTCTCCTCCCTCCTCGCCTCTCTCTCCTCTCTCTCCTCCTCTCTCTCTCTCTCTCTGTCTGTGTGTGTGTTTGTGTGTGTGTGGTGTGGTGTGTGTCTGTCGTCTGTCTGTCTGTCTGTCCGTGGTGAAAATGTTTGTTCCACTCGCTCCAGACAAAACTGCTGGACCGATCTTTCTGAAGGATAGATTTGGTGATGTACAGTTTAAAAGCAATAACGGCTTGTATAACTTAAGTGTAACCAAGTTTTGAAAGCCCCTCCGTAGTATAGTGTATAGTGTCCCGCCTATCAACCGTGAGGCCCGGGTTCATTTCCCCGTCGGGGAGGGCAACTTAAATTTTTTCTTTTCTTTTTTCTTTTCCTTACATACAAAATTTTAAGGACCCTATAACCACCAAAGGGGAGAAAGTGCTATACTGACTGATTTATATAGTTTTTTGTTTTCTTCTTATTGTACTACTACTTACTGGGAGTACGTTTATATATGCTCTGGCATCATCTTGTTTTTTCTTTTGAGGGAGTGAATGCGGAACGTGGCTGGTGGGGATGCGTTTGGGAATGTGGTGATGGTGGTGGGCAGGGAGGGGGGGGGGAGGGGGTGTTCCTGGAAGTGACTTAGTGTAGCACATCAATTATCTTTGTCCCTCGCAATTGTCGCCACTATAGTTTTTAAACAATTGTAATATAGGCGAATTCAGTTCATGAGGTGAGGCAAGTGTGACATTCGTTAGATTTCATACCCCATTCCCCCAAAGATGGGGATATAGTTAGTGATAGTGAAAGGTTTTTTGTGTTTACAGAACGTTTTGCAAGGTGCCTGAGGTAAAAATCTATTTACTGATGAATTTAGATGGGCATTTAAGATATGTATTGACGAGGCTTCGATATGGCATTTCTGAAATAGCGCAACATCGTCTACGTTACAAAAATACACAGTAATGCTGACTTAAAATGTCCGCTTTGCAAAAATGAAAAAGAAGATGTTCATTTTGTCTTATGTTGTCCTGTTTTGAGTGACTTTAAGAACTCAGTATATACCTAGTAAATTTTATGCAGATCCAAATAAATTTAGACTTGCATTGCTTATGGCAACAGAGCATAAACAAACTGTGAAACAACTGTCCATTTATCTTTATAAAGCATTCAAGTTGCGTTCTGTTCTGGTTTCTTGATTAGATACTAAATATGTTGTCAATTATGCATTTGTGTATAGAAGTGATGTACCCCTTCATGAGGGCAATGGCCTATACATGAATGAATAAACTTTCCGTTTCCGTTCTGTTTCCGTTTCCTTCTCTCTCTCTCTCCTTCTCACCCCCTCCTGACTCGCTCCGCGTCCTCCTCTCCTCTCTCCCTCTCGCCCTCAACTCTCTCCTCTCTCTCCCCACCCCTCTCCCTCCTTTTCGCTCTCCTCTCTCTCGTCTCCCCGTCTCTCTCCCTCCCCCTCTCCTCTTTTCTTCGCTCTCTCTCTCCCTCTCTCTCTCCTTCCCCTCGCTCTCTCTCTCTCTCCTCGCCTCCTCTCTCTCCTCGCTCTCTCGTCTCCTCTCCTCTCCTCCTCTCTTTCCGTTCTCTCTCTCTCTTCTTCTTCTTCTTTTCCGTTTCTCTCCCTCCCTCTCATCTCTCTATCTCATCCGTCCGTTTCTCTCTCCTCCTCTCGTACTCCAGTCTCCTCTCTCTCCTCTCCTCTCTCTCTCTCTCTCTCCTCTCCACTCTCTCCTCTCTTCTTTCCGTTTCTTCCTCTCTTCTCTCTCGTCTCTCCTCCTCCCCTCCTCTCTCGCTCTCTCTCTCCTCTCTCCTCTCTCCCGCCCCTATCTCTCCCGTCTTCCTCCGTCTCTTTCGTCTCCGTTCCTCTCTCTTCGCGCTCTCTCCTCTCTTCTCCTCTCTCTCCCCTCTCTCTCCATCTCCTCTTCCCCTTCTAATCCTCCCCTCTCTAGCTACTCTCGCCTCCGTCTACCTCCTCTCTCTGCTCCATTCTCTTCTCCCCCGTCCTCCTCATCTGGCTCTCTAGAGGCCTGACGCCCTCGCCTAAATCTAGAACTGGTTTCCTCTCCCTCTCCTCCCTCCCTCCTGCGCCTCTCCTCTCTCCTCCCTCATCTCTCGGCAACGCTTCTGCCCCCTCTGAAAATGTAGATGTTGTAAACTCATTTGCTAAACCTTTTTGGCGGAAGCCTTTCGATTTAAGAGAAGAAAAAAGTTCTATGTAGGCTGTTGTTTGATAAAATCATGATTACACAATAAGTTGTTTTGTTCTATGAGAATGTTGTTGATGGAAATCCTGTTTTCTTCTTTTTCTCTTTTTTCCTCTTCCATTTTCTAGTTATTAGTACTGTTCAAAGTTTTCTTTGTGACCGCTTGTTTTTCTCTTTTCTTTTTCTTTTTTTTTTTATAGGATTCTATTGTTGGCAGAGGTTTGGCAACACTAGGTTGGAAATTGCACATGCTCCTACCCTTGCCATAAGTGTTGTTTGCCTATATGGCCAATAAAGCATTGTCATTGGTCATAGGTCAGTGTCATTCTCTCTCTTCCCCTCCCTCTCGCTCCACCTCCCTCCCTCCTCCCTCCTCGCGCTCTCCCCCTCCGCTCTTCCCTCCTCTCTCATCCTCTCTATCGTCTCCTCTCCTCGCCTTCCCGCTCTCTATCTGTCTGTCCTGCTTGTCTGTCCATTGCCACTCACCCTCTTTTTTCAATTCTCTCAGGTCCTAGTTGTTATCCTCCATTTATCGCTCCCCTCATCAGCTTAAAAATCATGCGTAGCTGTTGTGGTCCTAAAACTCAAAAACTCTCTCAACCTGAACTCGGATGTGTTGTAGCGTAATATGGACTAGTCCCTCCAGCGCAAGTTCGCCTTCTTGATGAAAACTCGAACTGTCTCTCTCGCCTGGCTCTGTCTCTGCCTCTTGTGCCTCCCTGTCCTATCTGTCCGGTCTTGTCTGTCCTGTCTCTCCTCTCTCTCTCCTCTCTCGCCCATCTCCTCCTCTCTCTCTTCCTCCTCTCTCTCTCCTCTCTCCGCTCCTCTCCTCTCGCTCCTCTCAACCCCTCCTCTTCTCCTCATCTCCTCCCGCTCTCTTCTGCCTTCTCGCCCTCCCCTTCTCCCTGTCCTCTCTTCATCCCTCCTCTCCTCCCTCTCCTCTCTCCTTCCCTCCAATCTCCCTCCTCTCTCTTTCCCTCTCTCCTCTCTCTCCGTCTCTCTCCTCCTTCTCCTCTACTCCGCTCCCCTCCTCGCCTCCTCTCCTGGTGTCTCCCTCTCTCGTCCCTCTCTCTCCTCTCCCTCTCTCTCCTCCTCTCCTCTCTCTCCCTCTCTCTCCTCCTCTCCCTCGCTCCGCCTCCTCGTCCTCCTTCTTTTCTGCATACCTTCGTTATCCACAAAATTGGGCACAACACCACTAACAAAAATACCAGCCAGACAGTAGAGAACGCGATTCAAGCTTAAAACTCATACTCTCCCTCCTTGCGATCCAAGAAAACCTCCCTCCCCCTCCCTCCGCCCTCCCCCTCTCCCCCTCCCTCCTCCTCAGCATCTCTCCTCTCCCTCCCTCCCCCCTCCACCTCCGCTCTCCCGCCACCCTCTCATCCGCTCCCTCCACCCTCTCCCCGGAAGTGAGGAGGGACCTGAACATGTAAAGTGAATTGGAGGCCGTTATGATTCCGCATGGCCCCTAGGGCTCTAGGTTTCTACCAGCGCTGGAGCGACAATACACTGCCTGGCAACCAGGGAATTTTAGACAACGTGCTCTGGAAGGGATATGGATTAGCCTTCAAAGTGGCCCGAAAGACTGACAAGTTGGGGGTTATTGAAGATGAGCCGGTCATTATTATGGTCACATGCTGATGCCAGAACTGGATGGTGGTAAATACTCTGTCGGCGTGGCCTCGCAAGACATGTCGCCTCAGCGCTTCTCTACCAGCGCTGTGAGCGACCCTTAGCGGCATGCAACAAGGATTATTAGTACCTAAAAGTGCTCGCTGGAAAGGGATATGGGATTAGCAGCCAGTTCCGTAGGCCCTCCGCTGGACTGACGTTGGGGTTTTAGTGAATAGGGGCCGGGCATGTTTGAGGTCACATGCCGTCAGGATGGATTGGAGATTATTCGGGGCCTGGTGACATAATCTTTGTTCTGGTGGTTGCCCTCGCAACTGACATGTCGCCTCATCGCGCTATTCTTTGTCCATGGTGTCGAGCAATATACTGACTATGTAAGCAGTGTATTAGCATAGGAGATTTCAATTAGGCTAATTACTCCTAACAGACACTCCATGGTGTAGACCAGGCAATGATTATAAACAGGCCAATTAATCATTT
>JADBJO010005160.1:140000-142500 GCA_016801955.1 Conus betulinus
CCCTCTTTATTTATCCACTTTACATTGAGACAATATATGATCGATTTCCCGATGCAGGTGTGCGTGAATACATATTATAACAAGCTGAGCAAATCACGTCTGTTGTAAATATACATTACAATAATTGTGTTTTATGTTCGTTGCAACTGAATAAAAGAAAAAATATATGCGTGTTAAAAGCACACCCAGTAACAACCCAACAAATTGCAACCTTTGAGTGTGCCGTGGCATACCCAATAAAAAAAATGTCAAGTCATGTTTAAACTAAACTAGAATAATTGAACCATGTACCCATTCCAGAATGGACAAGCTGAGAATGGAATTGTTGTTGCTGCGCCTCCCTGAACAAGTTTGTTCCTAAATATCATCAATTATGTTGTGTTTGACAAACAAACAAAAAAGTTATGTATACGGGTGCAACATCTCCACAACCGTAATTTTATCAGTCTTTTGTTATAACATGTTAATATGATTACGGAGACGTTTATACGACACTTAACTGCTACAACGCTTAAGTCACAGAAGAAGAAAGAGAAGCAGAAAGAGAAAGAAGAAGAAGAAAAAAGGGAGGGGGAGGAGGACAGGCGGAGGAGGAGGGAGACACAGGAGCGGGAGGAAAACACAGGAGGAGGAGGAGGGGACACAGGAGAAGAACAAGAACACAGAAGAACAGAAGAAACACAGGCGGACAAGAACAAGGAAAACGAGATGACACACAAGAAGAAGAACTGGAACAAGAACAAGACATACAAACAAGCACTTTTGCGCGTGCACGCAGACACACACACGCACACACACACACACACACACACACACACACACACACACACACACACACACACACACACACACACACACACACACACACACACACACACACACACACACACATTATCTGAATTGTGCTTCCTTCTTCGTATCCAAAAAGATATTTCAACTAGATCCTTTTTTTTTAAATTTATTCAACACACTAGGTTTGCTTTAACAGCTTTTCAAACAGATGGTAAAACGAACAGTGTTAAACTAGGCGGCTAAAACAAACAGGGAGGAAGTGGGGGAGGGGATGGAGAGAGGGGAGGGGGTGACAGCAGCCACGAGAGAAAAGGAAGTGGGGCAGTAAGCTGGGCAATAACAACTTTGAAGTGTTGCGTTTCTACAGCAGGGTCATCTTCCATTCCAGTTTGTGTCCACAGAGTCATTTCCTTCTGTAAGATGAACTGTCATTACAGATTTCAGAACTACCCTCGAAGTGTTAACATTGAATTTCTCCTATCTCCCCTTTCTTCCCCATCCGCTTCCCCCTTCTCCATTCCCCCTCCCTACACACATACACACGTGCGCTCGCATGCACTCACACACACAGACACACACACACACACACGCGCGCGCGCGCGCGCGCACGCACGTATGCACGCACGCACACATGCATGCACCTACGCTCGCACGCATGCACACACCGCACACATACACACACACACAGACACAGATACACACACACACACACACACACCACACACACACACACACACACACACACACACACACACACACACACACTCACACAGAGAGAGAGAGAGAGAGAGAGAGAGAGAGAGAGAGAGAGAGAGAGAGACGTACACACGCGCGCGCGCCGCGCGCGCGCACACACACACACACACACACACACACACACACACACACACACACACACACACACACACACACACACACACACACGCACACACATTAGCATTCCTCTTGTTTCTGTTGAAGACAAAGTTGCTTTTTAAACTAACATAAACCGAGTTAGAATCCAGAGTGTGTAGGTGTCTCTATCTTCTTTATTTTTCTTTTTACATGAAAACACAAATCTGTGTTGGGTTACGTGATCCGCTGAATTCTGTTATTTCACTTGCAAGTGGTTGGGAAATTCGTTGGATTCCACCTATCGGATCTCTTCTTACCTTGAAGTGGAATAGCTGAAATCGTTGTATTTTAGGTCTGTGACGGACTTTGAGGTCTTCCCACACATTCCAAGTTCTGCCTCTCTGCTCGTAGATCTAGGACAATGTTGAGCCAGTATTGCGTATGTTATTATATTGGGTATTTATATAGCGCCTACCCTCGGTCACAGACCAAGCTCTAAGCGCTTTACAATAAACCCCACTCCTCCTCCTCATTCACTCAACGGGCTGCCTACCCAGATAGAACCGGCCGAAGAGCAGCCTACTGCCGCCCATTCAGTCGTTTTCCCGTACCATTCTAATATCAGTCACTCATTTTCATTTATCTCATTTATTCCTCCAGTTTCTCACATAGGATGCATGCGATATTTATACGTGTCTTCCATTTCCACGGTACACGATGGCACACGATAACAGTGAGTGACAATTTTTGTGGCTTAGTAAGAAATACCAGGCGGCTATCTTCCATCTACCATTTTGCCAGGGCAGCGGGGAACCCACCTGCTCTTTTCGATTTTCAACTGCCGTGGGTTCTTTAACGTGCGCAGGGGGCCAGG
>JADBJO010005161.1:7500-10000 GCA_016801955.1 Conus betulinus
AGACACGGCTGGTTGTGTCTGTGCTCCTGGCGTCAAATAGAGAACACCACAGTCCATACTACTGTGGTGGTTCTCACCACCAATGGTGCAAAAAAAAGAATCCAACAACAGCACCCCCAAAGCAGCCAGTGAAGGATAAGTAAATGAAACCAAACGAAAAGTGTGGGAAAAAAAAAAAAAAAAAAAGTTGCCGAAAAAACTGAAGACCTTATAAAATGTAGGGGACAATCATATAAATCTTCAATGAGACAAGGGAACAGTAACAGTAAATAACAAACAAGCTGGGCAGCTTTGGAGATGTCCCCTCGCTTGTTCCGAGTGTCTCTATGCTGTCATCTCCGCTAGGCCATGTGGCGTTGTAAGCAGCATTTCTTTGGAGTCACGGGCCTGTAACTGTTTGATCAAGGGTGCAAGAGTTATCCTGCTTTGTTTGTTATTCATTTCAGGAGAGTTGGACAGTGGACCAGAATGGTGATACAACCAGAACGACAAACGTGTTGATTAAGACGCGCAATGAACATTTACTCCAATTTTCATGTTCGGGTGCGGTCGGGATTCGAAACTCTCAATCTTGACCGTGATTTCGGTGATCAAGCTGCAAACTAACCACTGTGCCAGTAGGATGACGGGACGGGGACTCTACATAGGTAAAGAGACTTAATTCCGTGGAGGTAGGGCAATACAAGATTGGAACCTGCCCCCCCCCCCCCCCCCCCCCCCCACCCCCCCCTCCCCCGAATCTCTCCCTACCACCCCCTACCTATCCCAGTGAGAGAACTAACCACCGCTCCTGACGACGGGGGCTGGAATAGCTCAGTTGGTAGGGGCGCCGGACTCGTAATCTTGAGGTTGCGGGTTCGAATCTCCGCCGGGCCGTTTCGGTACAGGGTTTTTTTTTCCTCGGAGTTAACATTGGTTTGACTCCATTTCCCATACAGTCCTTCGAATGAGACTATAAACCGAGGTTCCGTGTGTGAACGCACGCATAACATCTTGCACACACGTCAAATCCCATCACCAAACTTTCGGAAGAGAAGGCCCAGTTTGGTCGTTGGTATGGATGACACGTAACACATCTTATGCACGTCCCCGAAGTTGGAGTATGGCTGCCTTAATGGCGGGATGAAAGACGGTCATAGACACACAAGACTCCACTCCCTATACAGGGGGGGGGGGCGGGGGGGGGGGGGGGGGGGGGGGGGGGGGGGGGGGTCCGCAGAAGTATCAGCCTGTGTACGCAGAAGAAGAAGAAGAAACCTGACTAAAACGGATCTCCACGCAGATGGTCCTTTGTTTCGTCTTTCTTATCATTTTTTTTTTATGTAAGGGGCATCATCACACGCCCTTCTTCGTTTCCAAAATAATGATTACCCCCCCCCCAAAAAAAAAAATCTGTTTTCTCCCCTTCTTCTTTCTTCCTCTTTTGTATATTGTTTCAAGCATTCACAAATGGGGGTCATTACATTTTGAAATTCTACGAACGACCCAGTTAAACACGTGCTGAAAATTACTAGCGTTTTTTTTTTCTTTCTTTCTTTTATTTTTAACCTTGTTTTATAATTTACTTTTTATTGTCCGGTGATTACAAGTCATACATACATGATTATGCGTGCAGGTGAGACAGACGCTTTTTCTTCTTCTTCTTCTCATCGCGACATTTTTTTTTGCATCCTACTTATCTCCCCTTTCACACTCCCTCCACCCACATCCCCTCACCCACTCCCCTCTCCACCCCCTTCTTCTTTTGTTTTATACGTTGCGTTCTTACAAAACAACAAAATGAAAAAAAAAATTTCCACGGATGGGCCCAGGAATGTCCCGAACCCAGCCCCCTCTCCTCATAAACAGCCTGATGGCAAGTCGTTAAACCTCGCCACACGGTACGACTGCTAGAGAGAGAGAGAGAGACTCCGAGCTAAAAAAAAAATGGCGGTCACGTGGCTCGGTTTACGTGGGAAATTTGCATAATAAACCCCGTTTGCCCGCCAACCGTACCGTTGAGGACATTTTCTTGGCTCGCAGTAACAAACTGAACATGTAGGGCGGAAGGTCTACCCCCCCCCCCTCCCCCCTCCCCCCCGGTCTGACGTAAGAGAAAGCTGTACGGAGGAAGAGGAAGGGAAAGGGAAGGGAAAGGAAGGGGAGGGGGGAGGGGAGGGGGGGGGGTGGGAGCAGGGGGCTCAGAAGCCCATACCTGTCACCGTCCCGGAAATGAGTAGCTTCCCTTTAATGGGGCTGATTACGCAGTAAGACCCCCCCGTCTCTCGGGTTTTCGTCATCGCCAGTGTGTGAATCTGCGCCCCTGGAGGTGTGTTACCCCTGTTTGCAACCTAGCTGGTCCGGGCTATTTAAAGATGGGTGGGTGATGAATCACGGGCGTGAGGGCATGATGGGATTACAGGGGGGGCGGGGGGGGGGGGGGGGGGGGGGCACCTGAACTGATAGATATTGATGATTGAAAACAAGAAATATAAGTTTGGGGGTTGGGTAAAGGGGAAGA
>JADBJO010005161.1:15000-20000 GCA_016801955.1 Conus betulinus
TAATTTTACAGTGTGATAAACAGTGAACTGAATCAGTGGTGAGAATTTGGAAATGTGACATTATTAACAGTGTATAACTGACCTGAATTAGTTATGAGAATTTTGAAATGTGACATTATTAACAGTGTATAATTGGACTAAAATTAATGGTGGGAATTTGGAAATGTGACATTGTTATCAGTATATGACTGAACTGAATTAATGGTGAGAATTTGGAAATGTAACTTATTAACAGTGTACAACTGAAATGAATTAATGGCGAGAATTTGGAAATGTGACACTATAAACAGTGTTTGATTGAAACGTATTAGTGGTGAGAATTTGGATATGCGACATTATCAACAGTGTATGACTGCACAGAATTAGTAATGAGAATTTGGGAAAAGTGACATCATTATCAATTTATGGTTGTACTAATTAATGATAATGTTTGCAAATATGATATTCTTATCAATTTATAACCGTTCTGAATTGTTGATGATGTTTGGAAGTGTGACATCATTATCCGTCTCTAACTGTACTGAATCAATGATCAGAATTTGAAAATGTGTTGTTATCAATATTTCATCATTAACGGTGAATTAAAGATGGACGTTTCAAAATATCTCACTCATGCACTGGTAACCTTCTACAATTGCACTGGATTAATGACAGACAATGGGAGATGTGTCATCATCAGTAGTCATAGTCTATAACTATACCGAGTTAACCATGACTTGCATTATCCAGCTTTACAGTCCAGCTGACAACGAGGGTCATGTCAAGGGCAATTTACATCCCCAGAGCACAGAGCACATCGCTTTAAGAAAAAAAAGGAAGAACAAATACAGAAACAGGAGAATCATGTGCAAACAAATTTGTTTTTCAGAAGTCATGAAGCAGGCTTTTTTGTTCAGTTTTCAATTTTTAACGATTAGAGATACACAACATCTGAAAGGCCCTGAAATACATGCATATTATGTACAAGTAAACAAATGAATAAGTAAATAATATACTGGATAAATAAACAACTAAATAAGGTCTGTATCTGTTCACTGCAGTGAACATGAAGTTTTAATAACAAAAAGAACTACACCACCACCCCCCCCCTCTGCCACAAGAGAAAAAAGACCATCTCTCTCTCTCTCTCTCTCTCTCTCTCTCTCTCTCTCTGCTCTGCGCGCGCGCGCGCGCGCGCGTATGTGTGTGTGTGTGTGGTGTGTCCGCGTGTACACGTTTTTTGTTGTTCAGAACAGCAGATATACTCCGGGTCCTTCCTTCAAACATTGCATTACCAGACACATATATTGCTGAATTGACACAAAAAATTTCTCTCACAATTATCTGAAATACCAATTTCCCAACAACGTGAATCATCACGCACACAGTCGCTACCACCAATCACCGCCACCACAACAAACACCACAGGCAACAACCACACAACAACAACGACAACAACCACCACATCACATATAAAAACACACAGTACCCACTGACCTTCAATTTGCGGTAATTTTCCTGGGATAATCGACTCCAACATTTTCTTTTCTAAAGACCATGGTAGACAATGACAATACTCTTGGAATTAGACCCTGTCAAATAACTTCGTTTCAGATACGTTTCAGAACCGGATCTCTCTCTCTCTGTCCGATGGCTTGCGGTAAAGAGACGTTTACACTGGCAAGCAGACGAGAGTATTAAGTTGTTACGCATGGAGAAGTAGCCTTTCGTGTCTCGTCTGTTTCCTCTGTTGTCTTTGTGGGGGGAGAGCGTGTGCGTGCCTCACGAAAAGGGAGACGATGGACTGGCAGCTACATGTGAGGAGGAGCGGCTGGGTTTTTTCTCCTTTTTATTGTCCGTGGGGTCCCGCTACGCGTGTTGACAACTGCGGTTGTGACGGAGACACTTGTCGTTCGTGACGTCGTGAGCTGCGACGCGCCGCGTCTGTGACCTTGCTTGAATCGCTTGACTGGTTTTTTACGCTCACTCTCTCTCTCTCTCTCTGTCTCTGTCTCTCTCTCTCTCTCTCTCTCGCTCTCTCTCTCTCTCTCTGATTTTTGCACCAGCCATTGCTGTTAAGGCCTAATTATAATATTTGTACCTATATATATATATATATATATATATATATATATATATATATATATATATATATATATATATATATATTTTTGAAGTAAAACCTGTTGATTGCTGAGCACCGCTTACCATTTTTCCCTGTGATCCCCTGTCTTCCAAGAGTTCATAGTTTTATCCATATCCCACCATCTCCCGATTTTTTTCTCTCTCCCCCCCCCCCCCGACCCCTCCCCTGCCTTCTTCCCCCCCCCCCCCTCCTCATCTCCCTCATACCCACCGTACCTCGTATCTTAAATGCAATTTTAATAATCTTAATGGAAATGCTAGTCCAGTTATGGTATGTGTGTGTTTGCAGCCTTCCCTGAAGAAGCCTTAAAATAAAGGCGAAAGCTTGAAGGAAATGAAGAGCGGTGGAGTGGGAAGGATGTGCGGATTTTATTACTTCTTGTGGTATTACCTTTATTTCTGGTTGTGACGAGTGCAAAATAACGTTACCACCCTTTCTACATATAGGATTTTGGTCCTTTGTGAATAAATCATTTTGACTTTCTCTCTCTCTCTCCCTCCGCTCTCTCTCTCTCTCTCTCTCTTCTCTCTCTCTCCTCCTCTCTCTCTCTCTCTCTTTGTGTGTGTGTGTGTGTGTGTGTGTGTGTGTGTGTGTGTGTGTGTGTGAATATTTAACACCACGTAACAGATGGTTTTGTTGCATTTCAAAAGTGAAAATGACAAACACCAAGGCGGATCACCTTATCAAGAAAGCGGGGGGGTGGGGGGGGAGGTGGGGAAGAGAGAGAGACAGAGAGAGAGAAAGAGAGACAGAGAGAGAGGTGTAATCTAAACGAGTAAATAGCAGAGAAAAACGAGTTCAGGACATACATTAGAAGAAGAAGAAGAAAAAAAAAAAAGAAAGGTGACCAGCTAAATCAAATAAAACGAAGAAATCAAAGAGATAAAATCAAAACAAACTTTAAGAGAGAGGAGAGAGAGAGAGAGAGAGAGAGAGAGACAGAGACAGAGACAGAGACAGAGAGAGAAAGAGACCGTGACCGAGACCGAGAAAGAGAGAGAGAGAAAAAAGAGAAAGAGTGAGAGAGAAAGAGAGAGAGAGAGAGAGGGGGGGGGGGGGGGGGGGAGAGTAGGAAAGTGAAGAAAGGTGGTGCAATCATATTCCTCAAACAGATGACAGCCGCGTTTTTCTCCTCCCAACCTGAGAGAACTGGACGAATCTCATCCCTGGCATATAGGCTACAAATGATGTGTTGAAACAGAAGAGACAGATGAAACACAAAAATGAAGATTGAACAATCTCCAGCCTAATTCAGTTTTTCTTTTCTTTCAAAATCCCCCTCGTCATCACTATGACCAAAGTTAATGTTGTCTTCAACGCTGGAAGTTAACAGAAAAATCGTTGCGAATGACGTTCCGACAGTACTTCGGTCTCCCTACAGTAATATTCCAAAAATAGTAATATTCTCTGATTGGTAGAAGGACTCCTTGGCACTCTCTCTCTCTCTCTCTCTCCTCTCTCTCTCTCTCTCTCTCTCTCTCTCAGAGGTTGAAACGGCTGTAAACCTGGCTCGCCCACTACGCGGAAGTCACTGATAACCTCATCGCTTCAGGAGCGTCAGTACGGCGTAAACCTGGCTCGCCCAGAGGACTAAACGCGGAATTTCACGTGATAAACCTCATCGCTTCAGGAAGCGATGAGTATGAAGTCGTCATGAGGCCACCCAGAGACAAGGTAAACGCTGCATTTCTGCTGTGATTCACTGCGGTGGGATTCATGGGTTCCCTGACCATACACACAGTACCTCCTACGTGCCCCGCTGAGGACAAGGTGTGTGGTTTATGTTATGGGGCCGGCGTGAGCTCCACCACTGCAGTGTGTGAGTGAATTACAGGAATGAACTCTGTGTGTGTGTGTGTGTGTGTGTGTAAAACTGCAATAGTGTACGTACACACACACACACACACACCACACACACACACACATGCTGGCGCGCTCACGTCTAGAGGATATAGTATTATGGACATGAGAGAGACAGACAGACAGACAGACAGCTCAAGAATGTTAACTGTATAGGTTATATGACCTGTTACAATTATACACACTGACATTGTGGATATTTGATCATATGTACTACAATACTATGCAACTCCTAAGATCATCTTTACATGCAAATATTCGTCCAACCATAGCTCCAACAGAATGATGCCCGCGTTTATTCAGATAATAAATATACCTGTCTAGATCCTGGAGGCTGTGTTCGCCATGTATGAAGGTTAGAAATGTAGTCACTAAGGGATCTTCTTCTTCTGCGTACACAGGCTGATACCCCTGCAGACACTCCCTATATGGACAGACAAGTATTAATCCCATCTACCCAGCAAAGGGAGTGGAGTTTTGTATGTATGAACGTTTTTTTTTATCCCGCCATTAAGGCATCCATTCTCCACCTTCGGGGAAGGTGCATGCTATGTGTAACGTGTCATCCATACCAACAGCCAGTTAAGTTGGTGATGGGATTTTACGTGTGTGCAAAATGTTATGCGTGCGTTCACACACGGAACCTCGGTTTTATAGTCTCATTCGAAGGACTGCACGTGGAAATAGAGTCAGAACTAATGTTATCTCCGAGCGAAAAAATCCTCCTGTACCGAAACGGCCCGGCGGAGATTCGAACCCGCAACCCTGGATACGAGTCCCGTGCTCTACCAGCGGAGCTATTTCGGCCCCCCCCCCCCCCCCCCCCCCCCCCCCAGCCCCCCCCCCCCCCCCCCCCCCCTAAGGGATGAAGTGCGTAATTTCCGGTACAAATTTCTGTCATAAATCAGCTGACTTCTCGCAATAAACAAAAAGGCAATTCCACTTGAAAATCATCATGACCCAAAGAACATATCAAATCTTGTTCGTTTGTAGCCTAGCTGTGTATGTGTCTTAT
>JADBJO010005161.1:25000-32500 GCA_016801955.1 Conus betulinus
TACGACCATCTCCTGATCGATGGTAGGAAGTATTACCTTGGTGAGGGAGAAACTCTTAGGACCAGTGAATAGGGGGGTGGCCAGCCCAGTGCAACACCGGTTACACCGGTAACATTTTTGAGGCACGCACGTGATAGTTGTGCGGGGCGACGGGTGGTTCGGAGCAGGAGAGGGTATGTGTGTGCAGTGAGAAGTGAACTTGTTGGCATTGAAAAGACAGAGTGTGTAGGGGGTCAGGGACGGGGGACACATGTAAATAACCAGGAAGGGATTATTTTGAATGATCGTGGTAATGACAAGTTGTGAATGTTCTCATTAATGAAAATTCTGGCTGTAGTAGTAATATTTTGCTGTACCCGGAAGTGAACGAAAATGATTTTGTACATAACATACAGAATACATGTGAACGTATCTGTCACACTTCATCACATTGTGAACTGAATGACCGTGATATTGTCAATGACAGTTTGTGGTGGGGGGTCATCTCAAAAAGAAGAATGTCATGAAACGAATGGCTGTGACACTGTCAGTGACAGTTTTGGTGGTGGGGGTCATTTCAAAAGGAATCAAATGATGACAAAGTCGGGGTTCGTTATTGTGATGTAATTTCTTCTACTCAAACGGAAAAAAAAAAACATGAATGGGTATACACAAGGTAAGCAGTAGTGTTTTATGAAAGCATGTGTGATTATGGTGAATCCATTGAATTCGAGACCTGTTCATTTCTGCATTGGAATGTTAATGGACTTTTACCCAAGCTAAGTAGCAAGGAATTCATGTCTTTTTTGTTAAAATTTGACTTTATATGTCTTGTTTGAGACGTTTGTAGAATGTCCCCAACACCTCACTTTCTTGGGTTACACTGTTACACAGTTTTTTTTTTTATAAACCAGCTATTAGTTTACAAAGCAAGGAAGAAGATCAGGTGGAATTGTCTGCTAATTAAAAAAATGAGTTTATACCTTATATTCAGGAAATTAAGACAGACCATCCCAACGTTCTTCTGTTTCTGATTGATAAGAGTGTGTTTGACCTTGAAGAGAACATTATATATGTATGTACGTATATCCCACCTGAAGGATCACCTTATTACAATCATTTTGACGTTGACAATGGTGTTGATGAACTGAAACAATGTCTTTTTGATTGCATGTTGGAGTTAGATGATGTGTTTTGGATTCTATCGGGCGATCTTAACAGTAGAACTTCTAATTTTTTCCTGATATTATAGACTTCAGTGATGTAAGTTGTAACTTTCTTCATGATCATTCTGATCTGGCTAGCATCATAAGGAATTCGGCTGACAATGTACTTAATAAAATATGGGAAAAAAATATTGAATATGTGCACAGCTTTTAGTCTGTGTATTCTAAACGGGGTGTGCAATGGGGATATAGATGGGAATTATACTTACATATCTGAGTCAGGAAACAGTGTCAATGACTACTTTCTGCTGTCTAAGAGACTGTTTGTTTATTGTTGTGTCGTCGTCGTCGTGTAAATTGTTAGTGTCGGAGAGAATAGAGTCTGATCATTTGCCAGTTGAACTGCATTTAAAATTTAAATTGAAAAGAAATGTTACAAGGGGGCATACCATTACCGATGATGATCATTTATTGAAAAGTTTGTGTGGGATAATGATTAAGAACTATATATTGTCAGAAAATGTTCTCTGACGAAAATATTATCTGAAACTCGATGGCGCCATTGGTCTGATTGATTCTGATTACAATGGTGCTCTGAGTGTCTTTAATGAGTGCATCAAAAAACAAGGCCAATGTATGAAAAAGAAAATCAACTTAACAAAACATCATAAAAGTGGTGATTGGTTTGATGGGAATGTAAGTCAAGCAAAGAAGAAAGCAAAACAACTGCTTAACATTCTTAGAAAAATCAAAAGGAAAAACTGACAGTGATGCATATTGCATAGCAAGACGAGAGCATAAACATCTAATACATAGAAAAGAAAAACAGTATAATGATTTGATATTGGAAAGGCTTGTTTCTTCAGTAAATAATCAAAAAGAATTTTGGGAGAATGTACATAAAATGTCCAGTAAAAGAAAACAAGTAAATAATAATTTAACAGTTGATGATTGGTTTTACCATTTTAAGGAAAAGCACCCTGGAACACAAACTAGCCACATATGGGGACATTGTGTATGCCAATGTAGAGACGCCTATGGAGCAAAACTACCCAAAGAGAAAAACACCTCCAAAGAAATCCAGACGCAAGAAGAGATGGACAAGATCAGGGTCCAAAAGAAAAAAACCTCAAGAAGCAAATGAAGACTGCTCTGCCAGCTGAAAAAAACAAGGCTTGGAAAAACTCTGGGAAGACCTGAAAGCAAAACACAGCCCTCCTCAGCAAAGCGGAATCTGCGAGGAAGAGGAAAAGCAAAAAGAAGAAGACACAAGAGCGTTTCTTCAGAGACCCCTTCCAGTTTGCCAGAACTCTGTTCGAGCAGCCAAAATCTGGGACCCTAAGTGTGGACAAAGGAGTTCTTGAGCAGCAGCATCTGAAAAAAAACATACTGACTCACAGAGCAAAGCACCACTCGACATTCAAGGTCTGGTGTGGCCAACCAACCCTGAGGAACAGTTCAATGACAAGCCTCCAACGTTGGCGGAAATCAAGAAGGTGGTCGACAAAGCCAGAGCCAAATCATCACCAGGGCCAAACGGAATACCTTACCAGCTGTACAAGAAATGTCCCAAGGTGCTGGAGTGGCTCCACAGGCTGCTGCGATCAGCTTGGAGAAATCAGAAGATCAGCGGCCAGTGGATGACGGCAGATGGTGTGTACATCCCCAAAGAGCAAAACTCAAGTGACATCAGCCAGTTCAGGCCAATATCACTACTGAACGTCGAAGGGAAAATCTTCTTCTCTGTCATGGCAGCAAGGCTGACCAAGTACCTCATGGAAAACAAGTACTTGGATGTGTCAGTCCAGAAAGGTGGCATTCCAGGCGTGGGCTGCTGTGTGTAGAACACGCCACAATGATCTGGGACGCAATCCAAAGAGAAAAAAAAACAGAAAAGAGAGACCTGGACGTAGTGTGGCTCGACCTGGCAAACGCATATGGATCTGTACCCCATGAGATGATACAGTTGGCTCTTAAGATGTACCATGTGCCAAAGAACATCCGCGACATGCTCAAGAAGTACTTCAATGGCTTCTCAATGCGGTTCTCTACCAAGGAGTACACAACAGATTGGATCAACTTGGAAGTGGGCATTGCAATGGGCTGTGCCATTTCCCCAATACTGTTCGTGTTGGCAATGGAAGTCATCTTGAAAGCAGCAACAAGCAACGCAAGACAAACAGACCTTGGCGATGGATACAAGATGCCCCCTCTCAAGGCCTTCATGGATGACACTACAGTGATTTCATCCAGAGAAGACGAGACACGTCATGTGCTGGAGAGGCTGGACGACATAGTTGCCTCATCCAGAATGAAGTTCAAGCCAAAGAAATCACGGAGTCTCTCACTGAGGAAAGGAAAAAGGAAAAGTGGCCGAATCTGTGGTCTTCAGTGTTGCCAACCAGACCATCCAACAGTAACAGAAGAGCCAGTCAAGAGCCTTGGAAGATGGGTATGATGATGATACGCTGAAAGACACACGAAGAGCAAAAGAAACCAAACAGATGTCGGAAGAAGGCTTGGAGACCATTGACCAGTGTGGGCTCCCTGGCAAATACAAGGTCTGGTGTCTGCAGTTCATGCTGATACCAAAGCTCCTATGGCCTCTGATGATATACGACATCTGCACCAGCATAGTGGAGGCAATGGAATCCAAAATCAACAAGTTCACAAGGAAATGGCTTGGTGTCCCACCCTGTCTGACTGACATATAGCGCTATACTGTCGCCAAGCAAAGCTGAAACTACCACTGAAATCCATCCTGGAGGAATATAAAGCAGGGAAGATCAGACTTCAAAGCATGCTGGAGGACTCAGGAGACAAGGTGGTTGAAGCATCAAGCCCCAGCTGAAGACAGGCAGAAATGGAAAGTTCAAGAGGCGATGGATTCTGCAAAAGAAAGTCTCAAGATCAGAGAAATAACAGGACACACACAGACCAACAGACAAGGACTGGGGGTGACCAAAACTGAATGGTGGTCAAAGGCCAAAGGAAAAGCAAAAAAAGAGACATGATGATTCAGGAGATGAGAAAAGAAGAAGACCAACAAAGACTCCAAAAAGCAGTCCAGCAGAGCCAGCAAGGGCAATGGACAACGTGGGAGAATGCACTCCAAAGAAGTCTCACTTGGAATGACATTTGGCACATGGCCCCTCTCAGGATCAGCTTCATTCTCAGATCTGCATATGACCTTCTGCTTCAAATGCAAACCTGGTGAAGTGAAGTGGGGAAAAACAGACGATCCTTCATGCCCCCTTTGCCATGAAAAACAAACAGTGGAGCATGTCCTAAGCTCATGTAAAGTAGCCCTGGCTCAAGGAAGGTACACATGGAGGCACAACCAAGTGCTCAAAGAGATTGTACAAGTAGTCTGGGCTAGTACCAACACCACAAAAGGGAAAATCAGGACTCCAAAAGCACCCGCAACATTCTTCACGGCAGGAGGCAGCGAATCATGGCCAAGAACAACAGTGCCACTCGGAACATGCAGGCAGAGTCTGCTGGACGGGGCAGATGACTGGGAGTGCACAGCAGACCTCCCAGAATGGAATAGTCACCCAGAGATTATCAGCAAGAGTGGCATGAGACCAGACACATAGTATTACACTCTCAGTCAACCAAGCAGCTGATCATGATCGAGCTCACGGTGCCATATGAGAACAGAATGGAGGCAGCTCAGAATCTACAAGACTGAAAAGTATGCTGATCTGGCAAACAGCCTGAGGAGAGAAGGCTATCAGGTCAAAGTCCTCACTGCAGAAATTGGAGCTAGGGGGTTTGTGGGAACGTCTGCATACAGCCTCATGAAACAGCTCTCAGTTGCAGGGAGGGAAAAAACCAAAGCCCTGAAAGCAATGGCAGAAGCGGCAGAGAGGTGTTCAAGTTGGATCTGGTCAAGGAGGAACAAAAGTGAACTTCATAAGGCTTAACTTTCCTACAAATATCAGGTGTCCCTGTGGCTCAGTGGTTAGTGCGCGCGAGTCATTAAGTGGAAATGAGCATGTCCAGAAGGGCATGGGTTCGAATCCCAGTCATGGCTCATCCCAAGATGGGAAAAAAAAAAAAAAAAAAAGGGGGGGCAGCAGAGGGACATCCGGAGTCATGAACCGGGTGTGGCCCAACCCCCCTAGAGTGTCAGGAGATAAGGGTTTAAAAAGGGAGACGCAGATAATCCTGGTAATTATAGGGTATATATCTATGTGATACGAGCAGTAAAATCTATAGTACAATTATAAATAGCAGACTTCAAGAATGGGTTACAGAATATAATTTGACAGGTGAATATCAGGCAGGATTCAAAAGGGGGTTATTCTACTGTTGATCATATGTTTACGTTGTTGTCATTGGTTCAGAAGCAATTTTTGTTTAAACCGCAAATTGTATGTAGCCTTCATCGATTTTGAAAAAGCTTTTGATTCCATTAACAGACACCTATTATGGCCTATACTCTCTTGAGAAATGGCATAAAGGGCAAATGTTTCGTTGTGTTCATAGCATGTATACTAATGTTAAAACCAGAATTAGATGTGGTTCCATGCTTACAGATTACATTAACTGCACACGTGGAGTGAAACAAGGGGATGTGTGCAGTCCCGTTTTGTTTTCCTTGTTTATAAACGAATTAGCATTAGAAGTTATTAGGGAAGGGAAACACGGGGCTATTTTTCGTCAGACTATTTTGAACTGTTTATATTGCTTTTGGCTGATGATGTTGTGTTGCTGTCTGAAACTGTTATTGGTCTTCTTCAACACAGTTGAATAATCTGTATAAAGCAGCTTCAGCTCTCCAGCTAAAAGTAAATATGGACAAAAGTAATATTATTGTGTTCAGAAAAGGGGGTATTTAGGAGCTAGAGAAAGATGGATGTATGCAGGAGCTGTGATGCCTGTTGTTATGTATAAAAATACCTAGGAATTTGTTTTTCAACAAGATTGAGTTTTGTTATAGCATGTCGTAATTTAAGTAGTAGAGCTAAAAAACGCCTTACTGTGCATTTCACAAAAGTTACATAAGTTTAAAAATAACTCGTTGACTGTCCTTTTGAAGATTTTTTCGATTCACAAATTCAGCCAATTGTTCAGTACGGCGCAGAGTTATGGGGACTTGATAATGCGGCATCTGAATGTGAAAAGGTTCACTTATTTGCTCTCAAAAGATTTTTAGGCGTAGAGATGCGAACTCCTAATGACTTTGTTTACGGAGAGACAAATAGATACCCTATATATATTAATTCAGCTGTAAAATGTGTAAAGTTTTGGTTAAAATTGACAAGAATGGGGGAATCTAGGCTACCCCATAAAGCTTACAAAATGTTGTATGATTTAGACATACGTGGAAAGAAAAATTGGGTTACAAATGTTCGTTGTAAACTATATATGTTTTGTTTTGGATATGTATGGCTTAAACAAGGTGTTGAGGGGATAGACAGATTTCTGCAAGTTTTCAGAGAACGGTTAATTTTATGTAGATGGCAAGAGTGGGACTCTCATATTAGTGATAGTGAAAGGTTTTTCATGTTTACAGAACGTTTTGCAAGGTGCCTGAGGTAAAAATTTATTTACTGATGAATTTAGATAGACATTTAAGGTATGTATTGACGAGGTTTCGATTGGCATTTCTGAAATAGCGCAACATCGTTTTACGTTACAAAACACATAGTAATGCTGACTTAAAATGTCCGCTTTGCAAAAATGAAAAGAAGATGATGTTCATTTTGTCTTATGTTGTCCTGTTTTGAGTGCTCTTCTCTCTCTGACTCTCTCTCTTCTCCTCATCTCTCTCTCTTTCTTCCTACACACACGCCCGCGCGAGCGCGCGCGGGCGCGCGCGCGCACGCACACACACACACACACACACACACACACACACACAAACAACACACACACACACGCACACACACACACACACCACACACACACACACACACATACACGATGTAAGTTCGTCCTCTGTAAACATGTAAACAAGTCCTGAATTCCGCTGGACTTGTAATCCTATGAGAATCGGTTTTCGCAGTCCCCCCCCCCCCCCCCCCCCCCCCCCCCCCACACTTCACTCACTACCTCCACCCTCTTCTCTCTATGTTCCCTCACCTTCTTTCTGCCACCGTGTCCTCTTCCTTTTTTCGTTTTCATTTTTTCTTTCTTTCCTTCCATCCTTCTGTCTTTCCTTCCATCCATTCCTTCGTCTTTTCTTCCTTCTACTTTCTTCTCTTTTCTTTCCTTTCTTTTCTTTCCTTCCTTTGTTTTTCTTTTCCTTTCTTTTTTTCTTTCTCTTTTTTCTCTTTCTTCTTTCTTTATCTTTCACTTCTTTTCTTTTCTTCTTTCTTTTTACTTTCTTTCTTCCTTTCTTTCT